>JAEAOA010002348.1:2857500-2883159 GCA_016746295.1 Potamilus streckersoni | reverse complement strand
TTGTTAGATAATTGACATATCTGTTAATGTTATGGACTGTAAGTTGCTTGTAAATCTGTTATTTCAGTGTGCGATTAAATCTCGACGACAATTTTCCCTTAGTTTCGGATGATATATTTGGTGATGTTTTTTTTTGTTACAAAAACTACTCAAATTGCTTGTTAAAAACTCCGTGATCTGCCCATACCTTATTCGGTTTTCTTTTTGTGCTTATTATAATATCTCTCAACGAATCGCTTATGATTTTACCTGTTTTCTCTGTAACAGGTAATCTAACGCGTATTTGCTAAAAATATCAACTATATTCATAAGGTACCTTTTATTGTCATTATGATTTGCATTACGTGACATATCTACTAGATCTATTGCCCAAATATCATCAGTTAAGTTTGAGACTTTTCATCGAGGAAACTATTTTTAGGTTTGTGAAGTTTATGCGCCAAAGGGTTTCGAAATCCACTTTCATAAAGTCGATTTTTACCGTGTCGGCTCTTTCGAAGCTGAGACTCTCCGAGTCCAAGTTTATATTTCGCTCTAATAATACCTCGTACCAGCTTACGATCAGCGTACGTTCTCAAATCCCCTTCAGTCTCATGTCGCTTAGCTCATTAAGCATAATACGGTCGCAACCAGATTTATCATTTTAGTTGTCAAGGTAACATATATCATATCGCAGTGCGATTGCGTCGACTTGATCGTACAGCTCATACCCTGGAATAAGATTGTCATTTGGATCAAGCTGCTTATCAAGTCGATTTCATGAACGGGTATACTTGTGGCATGGCAAGGTCCATCCATGATTAGGTTTCAGCAATTTGCCAGTGAACTTGTGAATATCTAAGCCGGATCCAATTACAGCCCGTTGATTGCAACACTTGCTATAAGATACTATTTTATCTTGCTCGAGATAAAGATCGTGGTCAGCTTCATATGTACACGCTTTGACCTATATTTTTGATAATTTAATCGTGAACTAAAATATTATTAGAAATTTTTGATATTCTCTTATTGTCATGTAATAGTCAATCACTTTTGAGAAAGATACTCTTTATCTGGCAACAGTTAGCACAAATTATTTCATCATATGTCGGTTATATTTTGGTAGTTTCCATAGTTTCATTTGTATTTTCCATTTTACTTCTGCACTTCAGGCAATACGTGGACATTTTTTTATTTGCTTGTTAGATAAAATTGTAATTTTATCGTTTTCCAGGTTTAGTTTAGGTGCAAATAGTAGTATAAATTTCAGAAAATCTTGCATTCGGACATTTGTCTGATAAACATAACGTAGTATTATACACAAGCTGCAGTTCCCACTTGCTGTAGTTAATTAGGTAAATAATTGATTTTTGGTACTTTTGGGACGCAAGCACATACCGTTTGATAATATCACTCGGTAGAAGCCCAAACGAATAAAAATAATTGTTTTATAAGAACTACCAATGAATACATGATCTATCGTTAAAAGTTTTGGATAGTTATTACACAATTTCTCCCTTCAGGTTGCCGTGATTTGACCACGTGCGGTATGAAAATACTCCTTGACAATGACATCTTTCAGTTCATCTAGAATCTCAAAGCTGCTCAACGGATGGATCGCAGAGAGATCTACCTCCTGGTACCGGGTTGCATTAGTCACACCACGTCCTATTCCCAGTAGATTAGGAAGCAGACTTTCTGCTATTTTTTCTAGCAATGAAACCACCTTCAATCGCTTTCCGGTTCGTCTTTTCTTTAGTTGTTTTACGTTTTTTGTTGTTTTAAGTTTCTGAAACCTTAGTGTTTTGGACATTTTTTAAAATTTATAATCATTACATAAAACTGAAATGTTACACTAACTATCTGATTCCATCGCATAAAGTCTTCTTCGTAGCACCATATGTGAGAAAGCTTGCCAGTAGCTTCGCGTGGGTTGGTGGTTCTTTCCGGTGATTTCCCGGTTTCTTCCTCCACCATTAATACTGGCCGCCATGAATAGCCTATCGTGTGCTGAAAAATGGCGTTAAGCACAACAACAACATCTTCGTAGCACCGGATATGGCACCGGATACATCAGTTATACCCAGGGTGCCCAGTACTGGCAGCAATTAGAGTAGTTCCGTTTTTGAAATAGTTGCCAATGCAGGTTCCAGAAAACCGCATGAATCGCTTGCGGTCCTGACATTGTAGTAATTTGAGCTGCTGATAAATTTAAGAAAAAGTTTTTTTTTCAGCCGTATTTTGTTGATTTGCCGCATCGAAACAGACTGTCGTTTAATAACAGCTTGTGTTAGTTTTTTTTTTTTGTTTGTTTCGGCGATAAATTCACTTTGTGTACAAAATGTATTCCATTCTGCTTTTATTTTTCTTCTGCAATTTGTATTGCAGTAATTTCCCCGCTTGTTAGAGGATCAATACATTCAGCTAGCTTGTTTGATAAAATATTTCAAGTGCACAGAACCAGGTAGTGTTTCTTAATCAGAAAATCAGTACATTCCCACCGCTTGCTTGTTTGATAAATTTTAATCCAAGCACTTTACACTTGGCAAATAGACTTGAACGAAATTCCTTCCTTTGGTAGAATCTATCGTTAAGAGTCTACTGACACAATTAGCACATAAGCATAATAATTAATACCTCATGTAGCCGGTCCAAATGACCACGTGACTTCGATGTCAGAAGTTGACCCGAAAGCGTGTTCTCTATTCTTACTAACGTCTAAAAGGGGCCCCGAGTTGCCGAGTTGTCTAAAGCGCTGTCCGTTACGGATCACTGCCATCTCACCTATGTCTGCGTGGATTCGAGTCTAGGATTCGGCGAATGTGGATATGTGAGAAAGCTTGCCAGTAGCTTCTCGTGAGTCGGTGGTTCTTTCCGGTGATTTCCCGGTTTCTTCCTCCACCATTAATACTGGCCGTTATGAATAGCCTATCGTGTGCTGAAAAATGGCGTTAAACCCAACAACAACAACAATTAACGTCAAAGTGAAATATCGGATAAAGCATTCTAATCTCTTCTATTGAAATTTGAGATCCGCTGTCAGCGTCTTGATATTTTTGCATAGCTTTAATAACGTACTTGTGAGCTCGAGATACGTATCTGTCAGCTAGTGCTGAAGCATTGGTAGCAAAATAACATTCGATCACTCATTCTGGATACTGTTTAGAATTTATTCTGAAAAGTTTTGTCTGACAGCTGGACTATCAACTATAGAATTGATATGAAGCTGACTTCCACGTCTATTCCGTCGTTGAAAGACAATAATTACATGCCTTGGTAACTGTTCATTCGGTGCAGTTGTTGTTCCCATGTTTTATTGATCGAATTCGGTGTTATGTGTATGTGTTATACTACGAAATACCATATTGTAGTATCTAGAAAATCCGAATATTGTCTATGAGGCAGCATCTTTATGGTCTGATGTTAATTACGTGTAAACGTTCTTCGTTTAGCGTAACCTTAATTGTACGCTCTTTTTCTGATAGGTGTACGGGTTATCCTGTTTACCATTTGTGTCGATGTAGCTGCCGCACCTAGTGTTATCAATTCAAAGTGTAGTACAAAATTCTTGCAACATCAATATTTGCATTTTTAGCTAGAGCAACAATTTCAAGATCTACATCATTATAAATAAGTAAATTCTTGGATATATTAGATCATCATCATCAGCAGTTCCAGCTCCAATTTCATTAAAATTATTTGGGCTACATTCTCCATATCCAGTATATTTTAACCACACCATATTTGTTGCAATTGATCGTGAGTAGTCGTCGCTAAAAGAAACCACATTACGAATAGTACTTGCAATTGGCAGATGCATACAAATATCTTCTACTCTTTTATTAGCTAGTTGATATCTGACCCTTTCATCATCAAGATTTTAGCTAAGTTTTGTAATACCCTATTTTTAAACTGAAATGTTTTCTTATGTTATCAAGTATTATATCATTAAAATCAGCAATAATACCTACTCTGTGCATATTAAAATGTTTGTGCGTCACCGTAATTAGTAGATTCTTTGAGCTTATCAAGAGCCACTTCATTATTTTTACATCATCAACTGTCCTTTTGTTCTTGCCAAAAATTCTCCTCCAAATCTCTTAACTCGGTAATATCTTTTTTTTATATTTAGTTTTCCTTGTTAAATTATTATTCGTTTCTAATATCATGACAAAATAGTCTTCATTACCATGAACC
The DNA here is from genome assembly GCA_016746295.1 of Potamilus streckersoni. NCBI lineage: Eukaryota > Metazoa > Mollusca > Bivalvia > Unionida > Unionidae > Potamilus > Potamilus streckersoni. Next base: position 2,878,983 of record JAEAOA010002348.1, on the reverse strand, counting down.
CGTTCTTCAATTTTTTTAAATAATACTACAGCCTGTCGTACAGCTGGATCTTATATTTGCTCTGCAAAATGTTTGCTTCTCTTCAATAATACCTCGTAATCATTTCTCTGATAGTTTTTAAGATCTTCTGGTGATACCACAGAAATATATGGCTGTTTGCCAAGTACTGCTGCGGTCACTGGCCTAAAAAAGTATAGCCGTCATTTCTGACGTATGCTGTAGACCTTGACGTGTCTGCTTAAACTTCTTTTTGAAAGCTGCTCTGGTTGCAAAATTTCTTTAGAACCTCCATTTGTTTTGCGTCCATTGTTTCGTTTTATATTTTTTTTCTTAGACTAATTTTATATGTTTACCGTATGAACATTTTATCGTTTGATTAATTTTCGCAGTCTTAAACCCTGTTTTTTCCAAATCTGAACATACGATTTTGATCTCTTGCTAGGTTACTAAAAAAAAGAAAATACATCCACCATCACTGGTACCGTTATGATAAAGTTTGGCAAATTTGTCTTTTAACACAACCCCTCACTGATATATTTTGTACGTCAATATTATATAGTCCTGCAAATATTATGAAAAAGCCAGTATTTCTCCTGAGAAATATGTCAATATTGTAGAAGCTTTGAGATAAGTTTAATGTATTACATTTTCTGCTGCGCGAAAGGGAGAAATGCGATTTTATCTTGTTCATTTCTCCATTGCTGAGCGGAATATCATCGAAGACAATTAGCTTATGGTCCTTAGAATCCAGCTCGGAATAGACCATTTCATGGAGACTTCGGCAAACTTCGTAATTTGCTCGGAATTTTGATCACGTGGCGGGTGGTCAACTGACCGCAATATCCAATCGATAGCTGGTAGGCAAATAGTCTGGTCCACTGCTTAGTATGCTCCCTAGTATAGTATAGCGGAGTGTATCGCAGGGAGCATACTAAGCAGGGGACCAGACTAGTGGTCAAAACAAGGCGGACAATTCAGCATTAGCATCTACTTTCCAACTACTTCAGCTTCGTTTATAAAGTTGAAAAATGTTTATTCAACAGCGATGATGCCACAGATATTGACGAAATTAATTATTGGAACCACCCTGTCTTGTTTTCTGGATTTTATAGCCATACGAGAGAGTAGCTATGAGCTGTTTCACATCGGGACATGTACATGCGAGTATGGAAACGGTGTCGATGTTAAAAATTTGATCCCTTTTTTGTACCAAAACACCGCATTTCATAAATCGAGTTTCGTTTACCAATAAAAGGATTTTTTTCGTATTAATCCGCAGTATAACAATCCTAGAATATTTTTTGACGGTAAAGCTGCAGAAGTCCTAGGCATTTAGCGGGCATTTCTTAATTTGTTTTAATCTGATACGTCTAAACAACAATGTATGCCATTTTGTTATGTACACATGCCTACCAGCGTTTGATTGGCTGGAGTATAAAGTGACTCGGGAGGTTTTTCGGATAATTACGGAGCAACTAAGTTAAATCCGGTATGAAATGGGCTATTAGGAATTATGTATTCGGGTTTTTTATGACAAATATATCAATGCCTACGTCACGTTCCATTTCAGCTTTTCGTTATATTCGCTAAGCAGTTCGTATTTATGTTGATGTGGATTTATAGTGTAGATAAAAAGTCGATCGTAGTTAAAGAGGTCGCTAAGTAACAGATTCATCAGAATGTTAGTTTAGCCCGATCCAGTTCATCCTACTATCAGATAAGTTAAATTTTATTTACAAAAAAAAAAAAAAAAATAGGAATGAGCTATTTCACCGAATTTGGTACGTTTATTGACAGCTCAACCAATAAAACAGGAATTGCAACCACTACGGCTGGTATAGACTTAACAAATTTTATCAAACATCTAGGGATTCAATAACTCAATGACTGGTAACTTAAGTATGTCAGGTCTGAGAGTACTAAACCTTGAGAAAACATCCACCAATCAACCAGGATAACTCGCAAGCAGTAAACCTTGCCCAACTTAGTAGTCAGTAATGGTAAGTTATCTTTATCGGGTTGAAAGATGACTGTAAATATCAATAGAAGTAAAAAGAATATTGTAAATCTTGAAATTGATTACCCCACACCCAACACAAAAAGAATTCACAGGCGGTAAGTTATGCACAACTTAGCTCCATATATAATTCTAAAATGGCATTAGCTAGTGGGACGATGGCTGGAAATGTAGATATGGGTGGAAAATTAATATTTAATCCTCAATGTGATACCACAACTTTGACCAATAATGATTCTGTAACAAATGTAAAGTTTGTCAAGGACAATTTTGTAATAAAATCCAGTGATACTATGGTGTGACATCTGAACATAGAATCGAACAAAATAAACATTACGGCAATTCCATCAGCGGTATCAGATTTAACTAATAAAAATTATGTTCACGATAACATAACAATGAATATTGCATCACGAGTAGCAAAATCCGGTGATGCTATGACAGGCATGTTAAGCATGGGCTCGAATAAAATAACGTCATATAATTCAAACGCCCCATTTGATCTAACAACTAATTAGTATGTTGAAGCTGAAATATGTGCAGCATTATGGAGTACAATTTCTTCTGCAGATGCCAATTATCTTAAAACGTCCTTTGGTACAGCAACAGGTGCGATCGATGTGGTCAATAATAAGATAACTTCCACGTATGTGCCTGTATCTACATCCAATCTTAATAATATACAGGACGTGGATAGTGTTACTCATTCACAATTAATTGGTGGTCTTACAAAACGAGCTAAACTAGCATTGGTCATATTCCACATCTCGCAGATCCTGTTAATAATCGCTATGGTTTTGTTATAACAGCTTCAAGTTATTATTCGGAGAATAATCCAACTTATGCGTTTGCATTTAACAGTCTTATATCTGGCGGGTTTGAGTGGAGTGTATCACAGACAGATAAACATTTAAATTTTGGATTAAAATGAAGTGTCCAGCTGCCACAGCAATATGGAAAATTCAATTAAGACGTCAAATAAATGCTAATGTCTGATACATTTATAATTGTCGATTAGAAGGATCGAATGATGATACAACATGGGATGAGCTGCATTGATCATTATTGTGTGATTTTTGTTACTACTTCTCAGCAAATTACAGTTCGTCTTGCAGAAACCATACACAGGTACTCGTATTTCCGGATTTATGTTATCAGCGCTCTAGGTCCATATCTAGGTTTGTTTATGTTCCAGATGTATTCCAGATAAATGTTCTATATATATATATATATATATATATATATATATATATATATATATATATATATATATATATATACATATTTATATACATATATACATATATATATATATATATATATATATATATAACTATATATATATATATATATATATATATATATAGATATATATATATATATAGATATATATATATATATATATATATATATATATATATATATACTTGTCAGTTTAATGTAATCGTATTATATAATGTCTATTCATCCTCTTTCGATCACAGTCGCAAAACAATTTTATAATTTTATACTTAACACGAAAAAAATTTCGAAACAGCTGATGTTGAGTCGCTAGACCCAGAACGTGTAAAGGAAGCAAGAACAATACTTATAATTGTTCGACTGAAAAGATACGTTGCCCCGGTTTATCTGAGAACAGCGATAACTTTGCTACAGCTTCGTGAACGAGAGGCTCTCAACTTAGAAACGCTATCAGAGGCTTTGATATAATTAGTAAATACTGTCCTGTAAGTGAATGTAAAAAGTTGAAAAATATTTGATAAATACACCGCTTGAGCTAAAGAAAGAAAATATTCTGACGATTGATAAATCTAACATTGAGTTTTATAATGATGTCAAATGAGACATATTTTACCAACTGTGAAACCTGGAATTGATGAAGATTATAAATATATAATGGTTCTTAAAAAATTGCTTTGATCTACTATACAAAAAAAGCATTTAAAGTATGGTGGAAAATATTTAGTTAAACATTTAACTGCCTTTTTTAATTTACATGATCGAGTATGAGCATTTGCCTAATGTATATAGATGTGGGATGATTATACCGATATACAAACAAAATGGTAAAGATATAAAGGAACCAGTGAATTACCGTGGTATAACATTGACATCATGTTTGGGAAAATTGTATGAAAAAAATATCGATGACCAGAATTCAGAAGTATTTAAACAAAATAAACTTTCCACATCCTTATAAATTTTGATTTCGTAAAGAGACTGGAGCTATATCTGCTGCATTTACTCTTCAAGTTTGTTTGATATACTATACTAATCATAACTCCAATGTATATGCTGTTTTTCTGGATAATGAAAAGGAATTCGATAGACTATGGTATTGTGGACTACTATAAAAATTAAAAAAAGCTAGGAATTAATGCAAAAATGTGGAGAATAATCCTCCATTCCTACACACAGTCAAGTGCATGTGTAACATGTAGGGGAGGTATTTCTAACACATTTCCGTTAAGGAAAGGTGTTGGTCAAGGGCGTGTAATATCCGTTTTTCTTTTTCTCGTATACCTAAATGACCTATTGAATGTACTAGCATTGACTAATTGCGGGATAACAATGAATCAGATGAACATACCTGGCGTGCTTTTTGTCAGACGACCCTACTATACTAAGTTCTACGCTAAATGGATTATAGATACTTGCGAATACAGCTTACCCGTACGCAGAGAAGTGAAAATTGAAATGTAACCCTAACAAGAGTAATTGGATGATATTCAGCAGAAAAATGAAGTGTACTCAGCAAATGGAATTACTTTGGGGGTTACAGAACATTCCTAGAGCAAAAAAAAAAAGTAAAATAAACCAGAGTTACTTTTTCACCATCAATGAAAATAAATGATCGTATAGACTATTCAAGCGATAAAGCTAAACGTGTAACCAACTTACTATATTCATTTGGTTTAAATGCAAATGGAATTAATCATGTAGTTTATGGGACCGTATGGGAAAGAGTTATATTGCCGTCTGCTCTGTATGGCTCAAAACTCTGATTTAATCTGTCATATCAAGGCATTGAAGCATTGGAAAAATACACCGATATTTCGCCCGAAGAGTCCAAATTTATATAAATTTTTGGACCTTTTAATGTATATTTGGAAATAAATGCGGGAAGATGGGGTGCTATAGAAATAAAAGTAGGCACCCTATTTACCTAGCAACAAATTTTGGAATAAAGGGGAGACGAATACCACACATGCACACGGCAAAACATTAAGAATTTAAAAAAAAAACAAACAAATAAATTTAGTATACACCGTCAAGTCCTAAAAAAAATAGAAAATTTCAAAACCTAGATCAAATAAAACTTTCAATAAATGTAAATAAAATAAAATAAATTATATGCATATAGTAGAAAGAATGCTGACGTGAAAGAAGAAGGGGAGAATAAAGTGGAAATAATCCGGTGCATATAATAAGAATAAACAACTGGGAAATATGATACAGAAGGCTGTCCTTACAAAAAAAAAACAACATATTATTGCAACATACAAGAGCACCCAACACATAGCATTCACAGGACGTAAGAGACCTCTAGCCAAGGTCACCAAATAAAAAAAGGGGGAATGATTCCGATAAGGAAAATGAAGCCCTATCGGAAGAAGGAACCTTTAGATACACTAGGAAAAATAAATACCCCATAAAAAATGCTAAAATAATTTTTTTTATCTAAATTTTTTTGTAAATAGAAACATAGCAACGCACCAGGGGGATAAACAAATACACATAAAATCTTTTTAGATATTTTTGTTCTGTTAAGTAAGGGGAGATCTGTCTGGTTCCCCCCACCCCCAAGAGTCCAAGGTTTTCCTCAAAGATCGCCTATTGGATCTACGATATCATGCTTGGGTATGATTTGAATGGAAGTTCGCATAGATAAACAAAAACTCGTATTCCTTGGTCGCATGTGTAGCATCGACAAACTTAATTGCTAAAAGGTTTTCCTCTGGCCTATTGGAAATTTGATCTTTGACCCCAACATAGCTATAATTCTTTTATATATATATATATATATATATATATATATATATATATTATATATATATATATATATATATATAATATATATATATATATATATATATGATATAAGTACTGTACTCAAAAAACATGATTTAGAAGACTATCTCAAAGACTTCATTTTCAATGGATAATTTCCAGACAAAATATCATGGGAACACCTAATTGGGACAAGAATACAGGTATTTGAGGAGAGAAAACATAAAAATCAGAAATCCATCAGAAGGATTGCGTAGATTTCTAAAAGTTAATCCAGGACTAAAAATGCGCCATTTATGGAAAGTTGCTTACAATGACCTTCACTGTGTCCCTTATGTGGCAAAGTATGTCATGACCGTATTTTGCACACTTCCATGAATTGTCTGTCCCTTAACGATAGACGACAGAAACCACTTGATGAAAAGTCTATTTTCGTACCTGCCTCCAGTGATTTACCGTCATTTCTGTGATCAGATGGATGATGGTATACTGATTACGCTACTTGATGGTTTAAATGAGATATCAAAATGTTTGGAATTTCAGGCATGGATTAATGTGATCAGACTCTCTACCAAGTACTTCATTAAGATAAAGGATACTATATACTCGATTCAATAGGAAACTTACACAGAATATAAGGAATGAAATATTTGTACTGGACTACAGAACAATTGGAATACTATTCTAAATATTTTTTGTGCAGTTCTACTTTCAAATGTTTAAGCATATTTACACTGTATTTATATTTTTATATATTTTTAAAAGCAGAATCATATTGTAATCTATATATTACTATTAGTTTGCTATTACAAGTAATTCAGAAGACTTTATAAGTAACAAATCAACATTTTTGTGATTTAATATATTACACTGCATTTCTATACTTTTTCTTAAAATCTTCAGAAAATGAAGGAATACAAGATCTCTCTCTCTCTCTTCCGTATGCAAAGCTCGTGCTGTGTTCTGTAAGACATAAATGCTCCGTCAGTTGATATTTGCTCAATTCCTCACGTGTGTAAGATTTTTGCTCGCTTAAAATGCACTCACACAATCAAACTATATCCATTAAATTGTTTTATCGCTTATTCTCTACTCGACCAGTCTAATCGTGTATATTCACATGATGCACCCGTTACTGAATATTTCAAATAAGTTTAGTCATCACACACACACACACACACAAGTATATATATTATATATATATATATATATATATATATATATATATATATATATATATATATATATATATATATTATATATATATATATATATAACACCTTGTTTAATTCATCCAGTCTAACAAAAAGGACTAAACAAGCTAAACAAGGGTTCATTAACTCCTTGTTACAAAGACTGGTGAAAACAACTTTCAGTTTCTCTAACAGTAAGTATCCTTTTTGTCTTCTCATTTTTTCCTCATGCATATGAAATTCATTCTTCTGGTGCACCTTCGTGCATGCATAGAACGTCATTGAGATATGCTCACTTACCAACGCAATCAACAGTACAACACACTGTGTATTTCATGATGTTAGAAGTAATTTCTACCATTTAATGACGATGGAAGTGAAATGAATAGACAGCCATCTCGAAACCAAAGATTGGATCAATCGAACTCTGAAGAAGTTTACTTTACTGTAAGTTCTGTGAGTGGATCAATTGCAGCTTTTAATATTCATTGCTGAGGTAAAAACCTGGTACAAAGAGGCTAACTTCCTTGATAACTAGTAATATTAACGTACAATATGGTATATATTACCGGTAAGAACGCGAGATGCATCACCTTAACAAGGTCTACGTCCTACAACAAAGGTGACAGCAGCTGGATCTATCCAGGAGCGATTTAGTTTGTACGAGCCTACCTTGAAATGACTAACAGTATCAAAGCACTCAAGTCAATAATCGTGATTTATAATTACACATTTTGCATCAAATTTCACTCTTTTGATTCTTAAGGATATTTCTGACCAAAATCCGTCTTTTTAAATCAATGCCCACAACTGAGCAGATTTGTATGTCTGGAGCTGGTAGACTTAAAACTATTTTTTTAATGGACGTTGTTTTGTGTACCACTACATAAAATATTGCATCCAATGAGCAAATTTTTAAGATGTGGACGTCTTGATCACATGCGAGTAGGAATTTGAGTCCACTCGATGGAAAATAAAATTGATGGGTGAGTATTTTGTATATTCTGCAGCGAAAGAACATAACATGTTTTGATATGCGAGTGGTTTCAGTATTAAAGAGCGAAATAAAATCACTTTAGTTTCGAACCACTCAACGTGAAATCCGATCAAGCCAGATAGATTTTTATACAAGAAAACGGTATATCAGTTTGTGAGTTAATACAATTAATAAAGCAACATCTGAGTCAAGGTTTGTATAGATCATGATGTGCAACAATATCAGACACAGATTGATGATACAGACCAAGTCTGATCACAACACAACAATGACAGACACAGATTGATTATACAGACCAAGTCTGATCACAACAGAACAATTGGCAGACACACAGATTGATGATTCAGACCAAGTCTGATCACAACACAACACTGTCAGACATAGATTCATGATACTGACCAAGTTTGTTCACAACACAAGAATGGCAGACAGATTGATGATACTAATCACAACACAACAATGCAGACAGAGATCGATGATACAGACCAAGTCTGATCACAAACACAACAAATGACAGACAGATTGATGATACTGATCACAACAAAACAATTGTCAGACACAGATTGATGATACAGACCAAGTCTGATCACAACACAACAATGGCAGACACAGATTGATGATACTGACCAAGTCTGATCGCAACATAACAAGGCAGACATATATGGATGTTTCAGACCACGTCTGATCACAACACAACATTGGCAGACAGATTGATAATACTGATCACAACACAACAATGGCAGACACAGATTGATGATACAGACCAAGTTAGATCACAACACAAAAAATAGCTTGGTCGCATCATCAGTCTGTGTCTGCCAAAGTCTGATCACAACACAATAATGGCCAGACAGATTGATGATACTGATCACAACACAACAATGGCAGACACATGTTTGATGATTCAGATCAAGTCGGATCACAACACAACAATTGCAGACAGATTGATTATTCAGACCAAGTCTGATCAGCACAACACAAAAATGATTAGGTAGGTATTATAAGTAATTGTGTCTTATCACAAAACAATAATGGCAGAGAACAGACTGATGATAAAGACCATGTCTGATCACAACACAACAATGGCAGACACAGATTGATGATTAAGACCAAGTCTGATCACAACAGAACAATGGCAGACAGATGGATGCTACTGATCACAACACAACAATGGCAGACACAGATTGATGATACTGATCACAACACAACAATTGGCTGACACAGATTGATGATTCAGAACAAGTAAGATCACAACACAACAATGGCAAGACAGATTGATGATACTGATCACAACACAAGAACGGCAGATTAAGATTGATGATACAGACCATGTCTGATCACAACACAACAATGGCAGACACAAACTGATGATATAGACCAAGTCTGATCACCACATAACAATGGCAGACAGATTGATGATACTAATCACAACACAACAATGTCAGACACAGATTGATGACTCAGAACAAGTCTTAACACAACACAACAATGGCAGACAGATTGATGATACTAATCACAACGCAACAATGGCATATTAAGATTGATGACACAGACCAAGTCTGATCATAACAGAACAATTGGCAGACACAGATTGTTGATACAGACCAAGTCTGATCACAATATAACAATGGCAGACACAGATTGATGATAGAGACCAAGTCTGATCACAACACAATACTGGCAGGACAGATTGATGATACTATCACAACACAACAATGCCAGACACAGATTGATGATACAGACCAAGTCTGATCACAACACAACAATAGCTCGTTCTGTATCATAAGTCTTGTGTCTGCCAAAGTCAGATCACACACAATAATGGCCCAGACAGAATGATGATACTGATCACAACACAACAATGGCAGACACATATTGAAGATTCAGAACCAAGTCTGATCACAACACAACAATAATTCGGTCTGTATCATCAGTATCTGTCTGCCAAAGTCTGATGACAACACAATAATGGTAGACAAAGATTGATGATACAGATCAAGTCAGATCACAACAAACATGGCAGACACAGATTGATGATACAGGCCAAGTCTGATCACAACACAACAATGGCTGACACAGATGATGATTCAGAACAAGTCTGATCACACTCAACAATGGAAGACACAGAATGATGATACTGATCTCAACACAACAATGGCAGACTCATGATTCATCATACAGACAAGTCTGATCACAACTACAAGAATGGCAGACCAGGATTGATGATACTAATCACAACACAACAATGGCAAACACAGATTGATGGTACGGACTAAGCCTGATCACAACACAACATAGCTTGGCCGTACCATCAATCTGTGTCTGCCAAGGTCTGATCACAACATAACAATGCAGACAGATTGATGATACTAATCACATCAATGGCCGACACATATTGATGATTCAGACCAAGTCTAATCACAAACTACAACAATGGCAGACAGATTGATGATACTAATCACAACAATGGCAGACTCAGATTCATCATACAGACCAAGTCTAATCACAACACAACAATGGCAGGACAGATTGATGATACTAATCACAGCACAACAATGGCAAACGAAGATTGATGATACAGACCAAGTCTGATCACAACACAACAATAGCTTGGCAGTATCATCAGTCTGTGTCTGCCAAGTCTGATGACAACTAATGGCAGAGGGATTGATGATACTGATCACAACACAACATGGCAGACACAGATTGATGATGCAGACCAAGTCTGATCACAACCGAACAAATGGCTGACACAGATTGATGATCCCGAACAAGTCTGATCACACTCAACCAATGGAAGACACAGATTGATGATACTGATCACAACACAACAATGGCAGACAAGATTGATCATACAGACCAAGTATGATCACAACACAAACAATGGCAGGACAGATTGATGATTCTAATCACAACACAACAATGGTAAACGCAGATGATGATACAGACCAAGTCTGATCACAAACACAACATATGTTTGGCAGTATCATCAATCTGTGTCTGCCAAAGTCTGATCACAACATAACAATGGTAGAGAGATTGATGATACTGATCACAACACAACAATGGCAGACATAGATTGATGATACAGACCAAGTCTGATCAACAACACAATATGGCAGACATAGATTGATGAATACAGACCAGTTTGTTCACAAACACAACAATTTCAGACAGATTGACGATACTGATCACAACTCAACAATGACAGAAACAGATTGATGATACAGATCAAGTCTGATCACAAACACAACAATGGCAGATACAGATTGATGATACTGATCACAACTCAACAATGACAGACACAGATTGATGATACAGATCAAGTCTGATCACAACACAAAAATGACAGACAGATGATGCTACTGATCACAACTCAACAATGGCAGACACAGATTGATGATACATATCAAGTCTGTTCATAACACTACAATGGCAGACACAGATTGATGATACAGACCAAGTTTGTTCACAACACAAGAATGGCAGACAGATTGATGATACAGACCAAATCTGATCACAAGCACTACAATGACAGACACAGATTGATGATACAGATCAAGTCTGATCACAACCACTACAATGGCAGACAGATTGATGATACTAATCACAACAGCAATTCAACACAACAATGGCACATATTGATGATACAGACCAAGTTTGTTCACAACACACAATGGCAGACAGATTGATGATACTGATCACAACACAACAATGGCAGACACATATTGATGATTCAGTCCAAGTCTGATCACAACACAACAATGGCAGACAGATTGATGATACTAATCACAACACAACAATGGCAGACACAGATTGATTGATACCGACCAAGTCTGATCACAACACAACAATGGCAGACACAGATTTATGATTCAGACCAAGACTGATCACAACACAATAATGGCACTCACAGATTGATGATACAGACGAAGTCTGATCAGAACACAACAATGGCAGACACAGATTGATGATACTGACCACAACTCAACAATGACACAGATTGATGATACAGATCAAGTCTGATCAACAACACAACAATGGCAGACACAGATTAATGATACAGACCAAGTCTGATCACAACACAATAATGGCAGACACAGACTGATGATACAGACCAAGTCTGATCACACAACAACAATGGCAGACCAGATTGTGATATTGATCACAACACAACAATGACCGACACAGATTGATGTTACAGACCAAGTTGATCACAACACAATAATGGAGACACAGATTGATGATACAGACCAAGTTGATCACAACACAACAATGGGAGACACAGATTGAGATATGATCACAACTCAACAATGACAGACACAGATTGATGAGCAAACAAGTCTGATACAACACAACAATGGCAGACAGATTGATGATACTGATCACAAATAACAATTGGCAGACAGATTGTGATCTTATCACAATACAACAACTTGCAGTGAACTACAAATAAAGATGTTGCTATTTAAATCTCAGATGAAATTACATTACTAGATTACTGATTCCAAAGTAATCGAGAAGAAAATTGAAAACTTCTTTAAAACTTGTTAAAAAATTTAAAAATGAATTAAGTTATTTTGTCTAGAACCGCCCAGGATGTGCGGGTCCAAGGCAGAATTGCGGGGCCCAATGCAACAAGCGATAAGGCAGTTGCCTCGTTCGACTTGTCCTAATCCGGGCTAGTTTAATCAATCACAAAGTAAACAGAATTATAATGAAAATACTTGAGATTTATTTTAAAAAATTTAAACGAGTACAGAATATTCAACAGTTTAGATCTGTTTGAACTTTTTTTTTATTAATGTCAGTGAGCCAGACAAACCATGATTCCTAAAAATTAGAGCATATAGTTCGGTGGATATTATGTATATTTAATGATCCGACGTATGAAACGGCCTACTCAAGAAGAGGAAAAAATTAAGTACAGAGAATTTTATCAAAGAAGAAACCATGATCGTAAGATGTAGAGCTTGAAAATTACTAATAAACATGATGTATATCGTTGACACTACAAATATTTCAAGGTTCATGTTGTTTCTTTATAACTTTGTTATCTTTATTATTGATATGTAATTTAGTAAATTATGTCAAGATACCCCTGGCATGGTGAATTGCTAACACAAAACGATATCCCTTCTGCTATTGGTTTAGTTTCTCAAAGTACTCTTTTTCTTTTATCCATTTCCTTGTTTAATTAATCCAGTCTAACAACAATGGAGTAGTTTGACACCTAATATTCAGTTCAGTTGTGAGCTGCTTAATGTTTTCTATTATTTCTGTTTTTACTTTACTAATGCTACTTTCTTTACTAATAATCTATCTTTTAATGCGAGTGGTTTTATCCACTTGCATCCTAAATGCATTTACACTCACTGCAACGCTGTCCCAGAATCAATTAAATCCTTTCTCACTTGTTGCTTTCGTATTCTCTCCCTCTCTCTCTCTCTCTTTAGATTGTTCAAACTCAGGTCGGTGAATGTAGACGTTCCCATAGATGTAATCGTGTTTTTATTGAATTGTCGACATTTAAAAAAAAAAAAACGCTTAAAAACAACTTTGCCAGCTGTTTGTTCTTGCTAGTTTCCCTCCCTCACAAAAGAAACAGCAACATGAAAAGCTAATTATTTAAAGTTGCGGGACAAATTATTTCTTTCCTGTCTGAATATGTCAATTAACTTATTTTAGTATGATATGTTTGCGATAATAATGCTGATTAAAGGTGTTAGGAAGGCAATGAATCGTACTGGGTGAAGCTCACGTGCATTGCACAATTAAGGTTTAATAATCGTACTTTGTTAGTATTTCATAACTTATTCTAAAATTAAACCATAGCAGCTGGCGAAACAATTAAATTCAACGTAATGATTGTGTTTGATCCCATATTTCATCGTCGATATTGTTTAAGCGTTTCTACATTGTCGTGTGTCCCTTCCTTCAACGTCCGAATACTGAGAGCAGAACGTGAAGATGAGGTATAAACGTCATCATTCTTTTTCTTTGTATAACTTGTAGCAGCAGGGAGGGCGAATCCTACAAAATTTTGCTCGTGAAATTAACATGAAATAACGTTTCCTATTGAGGCTGAAAAAAGGGTCAATAACCCTAAACCAAAATCTCTAACTTTTATATTACCGTACGGTTAAAACCGCATAATAAATAGTATGAGGTTAGCTCAGTTTTGTTATACTATTATTGACTTTTTTTACCCTGATTTATCTAACTATTTTTTTCTTTATAACTCTAGCAATATCATGTATAGCTCCGCCCTCCCTGCTGCTCCTGATTTATCAGGGATTAACCAAATATTTTATCCAGACTATACGATATCTGGATTTAGGGTCATGTAGATTTATTGTTATAAATCCGAACGGAACGATTGTGCTTTAGAAAAGAAATTTTTAAATTTAATTATGTCCATATCCCTGAACCCCAAGTATAATAAATATTTCGTAGGGTATAATTATCTACTACTTTAAACACAACCAAACTATTACAATTTTCTCTGATCACTCTAGGTATCTGTGTATATCTTTGGGTAACATAAATCACGTCTGTGTTTTTGTGACGACCTCGAGATAATATTCTAGCTGGATTAGATGTTTGTCCAACATCCATCATCATATACTACGAGAGTATTAATGATCCATCCAAGTCATCTAGGACGGGGGCTTCATCTTTATTTGTGATAAAAGTCAATAATATCTTCACCGTCTTTATTAACTGATTTTGCTTTTTCATTAAAATCTTTAAGTACTTCGTAAAAAAACAATGCTGATCATCCACAGATGGTGCTATTAAATATAGTTTGTTCCATCTCATCCATCTCATTATTAAATTTAATAATAAATAATTGTTTTTTTTACACTGATCCAAAATGGACCTATTATAATCATTCTTATCGAATTTGGTAATGCTGGATGGTGTGCTGGTTTTTTTCTTGTTTTTTCGTGTCGCCGAAAAATCAATTATTGTATCCATATTATTAATAACATGAGTCTATATTGTTTTCGATGTAGATCATCATCTAAACCCCCCACCGTAGGATGGATTGGATTGACAAACAATAATAAAAAAAATAAACGACGTGCATTAACGGGTAAATGTGTAAAAAAAAAATGTGGTACAAAAAAATATAAATTTTATCTCCAGGTCTGATTCAGGGACAAAGATAGGTGGGGATATAGCCGCATCATTAGGAAAAATTACCCGGGTTACCATGGGCTAAATATGTTGGTGAGAAACACCTTCCCTGGATATAATTATTGTGGTCCTGGAACTCGACTTGATATCCGACTTGATGAATCAAGATCAACCAAGACCAGGAGAGTATCCAAAAAATTAAAAAAAAAAAAAATTGATCAAGCATGTCACAATTCATGACGACGTTGCTTATAAAAGTAAAGATTTGCAACAACGGCATCTTGCAGATGTAAAATTGATTCATGCATTAAAAAAATTCTATACCCAATAAATCTGTTAGAGAGAAACTCGCTAATTTTTTCCTAAAAAATCCGCTATGAAAAGTAAAATAATGTTTTAGGGGCTGGTAAAATTAATTAATTATATAATTATTATAATGGAATCCATTTTTATTATAGTCCTAGAGGGTATTGGAAGGGTAAAGCAGCGATCACTAAACTTGCTAAAGCAGCAAAATTTCACATTCTTTAAAAATTTTTTATTTTGCTGCATAATTTTTAAAATAACGACACGACAAAATTGCAATATGGCAAAATTTATTTTATCTACCACCACCAAAAAAAAAAAATTCAATATGCACATTTTTTTGATCAGTGTTTCCTAACGAAGTTCATTTCAAGCAATATT
The DNA here is from genome assembly GCA_016746295.1 of Potamilus streckersoni. Taxonomy (NCBI): domain Eukaryota; kingdom Metazoa; phylum Mollusca; class Bivalvia; order Unionida; family Unionidae; genus Potamilus; species Potamilus streckersoni. The sequence goes on along the minus strand of JAEAOA010002348.1, from coordinate 2,862,935 downwards.
TTTTTTTACCAACTGGACACGATTTTATCGAAAAAAAACACGTGGACGAAAGTCACGCACGTACAAATTACGCATTTGTTGTTTTTGATATTGCAAGTAGATATATAAAGAAGCTGAAACCATTATTAACAAAAAACCATTTTTATTGAAGTTGCATCTTTTTTATTTTTTGAGCGAAAATTTATCAACGTGGTGGTCTTTAAAATATTTTGGCCAAAACTTAAATTACATAAAAAGATTCTTGATCCTGGTAAAGAATTTCTTGGTGCAGTATTATTTTTGATGAAAAAACATAACGTTACAATCAGACAGGGCATACTGAAATTCATCGTGATCAAGCAATTCGTTTTGTATATTTTTTTTTTTTTAATCGAAACCTTTTTGCTTTATTTTTTTTTTTATTTGGATATCAATATGCGAAGGAAAAATCTGCTGACTTTAACTTTTTTCCGGTGAGAGATCTCGTGAATGGGTTGCAAGGTTACCAAGTGTGATATCTGCATAAAAAAATAATGAAATTACTCGTGCAACTTCCATGAAACCTTCTAATGCAATAACAAAAAAATATATACCACGTAGCGAATGAATACGGACAACGAGGTCAACAACCAGTATTAGGTAATGTGATTGTGAGATATTATACGAACCAGGGGGGAGTTGGAAGAAAAAAAAAAAAAGACAAAGCTACTGACCCTATTTTGGAGTGTGACCACACATTACAATTTTAGCGTGGTTTAGAATCTACTGGAAAAACCTGCCCATATACAGACTAGATCTCTACTGCCCCTCAACGTGGATTTTGTGCGTGAACAATTGCAAATTTTCCTGCGGATAATTTTCCTGCAGATACACAATTATTACCCCGCGTTTCACTTAAAAAATTATAAAACCATTTTCGACGTCGATTAAACATTCAAGACAGGTCAACATCACATTTTTTGTGTGTGTGACCAAGATCACTATTTATTTTATTCTGTCTACGGTAAATTGTCTTGGATTATTATTCGAAATATTGCCATAACATTATTGTGTTACAATATTTGCACAGTGATTTTTTTCTGTAATTTATTTTTTTTATAATAAATTCAGTATCAATATCAAAGTTTTTTTTTTTTTTTTTTTGTCACATTGTTTATAAGACGCTAATTTTTTTTTTTTCTTTATTACATCAGCGTCATTAGTAAATTTCCTCAGTTATCAATAATCAAAAAAATATATAACAATTCTATGTTAGTTGAGTTATTCTTCTGACGCGAGATACTGCGAGATAGACTAAGTTTGACCATTTCGATTCGATCATCTACAATCCAGATATTTGTATCAGATATAGTTAAATCCTGTGACGAATGAATCGTTATAGCGTATCCTAACGTCCACGGTGATTTATCCATACTCAATGCGCTCTCAACAGAATTGATAATCTATCAAAAAAATAATATTCATTCAATACCAGATTTTGTATTCGGATACTTTCAGTATATTCACACCAGGAATTTCAAATCAATATTCTGTCGTCGAGTATCTGCTGGGCGATAACATAATGGTACAGGTAGATGTGAAATTTTTTTTTTCTTTATGTGTAAAATAAATAATTTCCTTTGCAATTCATCACGAACTATCTTTCTACTTGCGACTATCAAATCAGTAGGTCTCCATAAAGTAAAAAAATCATTCATGGTAGTTTCTGGAATTATCTCACGCATTATTTCACATTGTATTTTATCTGGATTGTAGTCTGATTAATCTTTTAAGTTCTTTCAGCGGTTCATCAATAGCTCTATGATCATCATATATTTCTTCATAATAATCCGCATTATTCTTTAGCCATTCATGTGGAGACTGTCCAACAAAAGGTGGGTATTTTTTGACCATGATCACCACACATAATCACACAGCCGTGTATTTTTTTTTTTGTTTAATAACCATTCAAGGAAAAATTTTTTAGTTTTTAGTGTTTCTAACGACACCGTACATATCTCGTCCCATATAATATACTTAGGTATATATTTTTTTTCACCCATTCGCTCAGGAGTCCACGTATCTCCACACCATCAAAATAAAACTATGATATGTACATGTTTTTTAACCCCTCGTTTTTTATCTCTCTAGCAAGTTTTTTTATGTGTAGGTGTCAAAACAATCATATCTGAATTGTTGTTCATAAATAAATAATTTAATCACACGAGTTTTGTTTTACCTGACCCTATAAACACCCATAAAATAAGATAAAAACGGTCTTATGTCTAGCCACAGGATCGTACACATAATGGTGCAAGATGATTTTTTGATATTTGGATTATTATTTCTGTAATATATTTCCTTAATTTCAACGTCAGCAAATTCAGAATAACTTAAGTATTTTTTTTTCTTGCATTACCCTCCATGTACCCCACACACTATTCCCAAGTATCGGATTTAATAAATCCTTATTTTTTTTTTTTATATAAAATGAATCCGTAGCAACTCTAACAGCGTAACGAGGAAATCTATTTATCATAGTCAGTAGATTTATAGAAACATAGGCTAGCATTCGAAGATTTTAAATGAGTAAACTGCGGTGAGATCGCCCTCAATATAGCTCACAATGGTACCTAGTTTGGTCCCATCCCGATAAATAAGCATTACTTCGGCTTATAAATGTTTTTTTTTTTTTTTTTCTCCGTTGTATTTTTTTTATTATAAAAATCTAACTCGCATCGTCCATAATCAATCTTACGCAGTGCCGTTTATGACCGTATGAACTGCCTTGAGTAAACTTGCCGATTATCTTTCTACCAAGATCTTTTGCACTTTTTTTCATCATGCTCATCCCTGCATTTACGTATAGTATTAGTAATTTTAATAATGTCATCTTCGGCAAGATCAGGAAATTCTTTCCTGGCACCATCAATATTAAATCTGTCCGGTTCTGGTAACCAAACTTGCTTTTTTTGCACTATAGGATATAATCGCTTCATTAAAAAAATTTTTTAACGATACTAAAATTCCAACATCAATCAATCATATATCTTAATAATACTATTGGAGTCCAACAATTTTTCTGAAAAATGTCTTTTATAAACCAAACCAAAAACCATAAGTAATCGGATGGAGATCTTTTGCGAACTCAAAATGATTCTACATATGCAAATCCTGGTTATCTGTGTTAAGTCAAAATCTGGTAAGGGTCCATTTATCGAAACTCTGGTCATGTCATGTGTATTTTGGTGTAAAAATCTGTATTAAAAAATTTAGAACATTCCACCACATCCAAGAAAACTCCCAGGATAACATGCAGCCATATCGACTGAGATAAATCATTATACTCGTATTTATTTTTTTATTCCATAATCCACCGTGCCCATATATTTCTATTTTTTTTGTATATCCTCAATAAATTCTGATCTTGTAGGTTTCCATGAAATTTTTTTCCTAAATGAGCGAAATGAGCCGCCGCGACCGATGGTACTGTAAAACAATTGTTTAGTAGTTGTCTAATTTTGACATCGTCAGAAGTATATTTTAGTGCAAGATTTCTCATTTCTTCATAAAGAGATTCTGTACGGTAAATATCACCATTAGACCGTACAAATTGATCGTAATCGAGTTCTGAACTTTGAAATAATCAAACAGACACATGGTCACTTTCACTGATAGTTTCGATAAAATCAAATATATGACCATTATATTATTTTACCCTTCTGTCTCGTGGAAATACAGTGACAGCATCAGTCCTTGCATGTGCATTCTTATCAATACTCTTTATAGGACTTCCATTTTTTATATATTTTGGTTTGTATAATATCTCCCGTTAGTGTTTTTACTGTTATTGGAAATCTTAATAATGACTTTTCTAGCTTAGCAACATCCTTAATAGATGCACCAGAATTTTTAACAATTTTTTCTGCCCATTCACATAAAAAATTTTTTTTTACGTCTTAAAATCTGTTAAGCCATTACCACACGCATCGCATTTAAAAATTTCAGTAATGCGCTAATTTCCGCAACACAGTTTTTTTTCTTGACTCTGATAGTCTCATCGGTTTTTGAGATCCGCAATATTTTTTTTATCATTCAGTAAAAAACAATCCATATACCACAGCAGTAACTGGATACCCTCGCTCAAAATACGGTCTATCAATACCAGTCAATTCCAGGTTTGGATTTGTTACTTAAAAATAAAAAAATTTTTTTTATTTAATTATTTTTTATAATTTATTTTAATTAAATTTTCTTCTTGTCATTAAAAAATAAAATTTATTTTTAAATAATTTGTTAATAAAATTTTAAAAAAAAAATAAAATTTTAATTTTTGAAAAATTTTTTGTTTTTTCAATTTATAAAAAAAAAAATTTTGCTTTAAAATTTTCGTTAAATTTTTTTTTATTTTTTTTTTATTTTTCAAAATTTTAAAAAAAAATAAAAAAGGAACAAAAAAAAGTAAATTTAAAAAAAAAAATTTTAAAAAAATTTAAAAATTTTTTTAAAATACGTTTATTATTTTAATTAATTTTTTTTTTTTAATTTTTTTATTAAAAAAATAAAAAAAATTTATAAAAAAAATTTAAAATTTTTAAAAAAAAAAAAATTTTTTTATTTTTAAGCATATTTTTTTAATTAAAAAAATTTTAAAATTAATTTTAATTTAAAAATTTTAATTATATTAAAATAAAAATAAAAAAAAAAATTTTTATATATAAATATATATATAAAAAATAAAAAATAAAAAAAAAAAAAAAAAAAAAAAATTTTTTTTAAAAATTTTTTTTTTTTTTTATTAAAAATTTAATAAAAAAAAATTTATTAAAAAAATACTGCGGTTACCATATGCAAAGTATCAGACATGGAAGTACTGGAAAAAAAAAAACCATATAAAAAAAAATGTGGTATTGGAGTTAGAAAAAAATAAATTAAAAAATAAAAAAAAAAAAAATTATCTGCAAAAATTTGGGGGTAAAAAAATATAAAATTTTTAAAAACGATATTTATAAAAAAAAATAAAAAATATAAAAAAACAGGTATTTTTTTTATTATAAAGACAAAAAAAAAATTTTTTTAAACAAAAAAAAAAAAATTTTTAAAAAAAAAAAATAAAAAATGTAAAAAAAAAATTTTGAAAAAAAAATTAAAAATTAAATAAAAAAATTATTTTTAAAAAAAAAAAATTTTTAATTTTAAATTATATATAAAATAATTTATTCTTAAATTAATTAAAAAATATTAAATAATGGTTTTTATTAAATTTTAATTTTTTAAAAAAAAAAATTTTTTTTTTTATTTTTTAATATTTTTGTTATTTTTTTTTTAAAAAAAAAAAAAAAAAAAAAAAAAAAAAATTTTTATTTTTTTAAAATTTTTATTAAAAAATTTTTTTTAAAAAAAAAAAAAAAAAAAAAATTTTTTTTTATTAAAATTAATAAAAAAAAAAATTTTTTTTAAAAAAAAAAAAAATTAAA
>JAEAOA010002348.1:2830000-2845000 GCA_016746295.1 Potamilus streckersoni | reverse complement strand
GAACTTCAGGTTCATGATACAAGTAGATATTTTCTGCCCTCAGAAGCTTTTATTGAAGTCGAAGGTGAAAAATAAAAAAAAACCGATAATACTACTGAATATGCAGCCGAAATTAGTGTTGGTTTTGTTAATAATGGTATTATGGCGTTTTTGATAGCGCTACGTACATGATTGACGGAAAAAAATATTGAATCAAAAAAAAAAAGATGTTGACGTAGCTACAACCATACTTGGTCTTGCAAGATACAGCGACGATTATTCAAGATCGCTGGTCCATAAATGATGCTTTTAAAATATACTTCTGATTCCCCCGAATAACAACAATATGAAAGAGCACCACCAAGAAATTTTGCTAGAAAGCCCGCCCAGCAGATGTACAAAATATGATTATTAATGTAGATTCAGATTTCAACTTAGGATTTAGATCACGTCGAGCGATGTTAAAAGGAAATAGAAGAATATTTTGATGTGCAATTCCACTATCACATATTTTTGGATTTTGTAGAAATGTCAGAAAAGTCATTTTCGGAGCCAAACATACAGTTGTACTAGTACGAAAAGCTGCAGATGATGATGCAATATGGAGACCCGCTGGTGATGCTGGTATGGTAATTCTTACAAAACTTAGTCTCTGGATATCAGTAATGATCCCATCAATATCTGAAGAACAACGATTATTATCTTTTTTATGAATCAAGGCGGTAAATCAATGCTATCATGGCTGACAATGACTACAGATGCTATCCAGAGTAATATTAACGGTTTATTTACTGGCAGATAGCCTCTCAGCAAGGTGTTTTTTTCTGCACCAAGACACATATTTATTGTATTACAAAATGCTGCACGAGTAAATGATCAAACGCGTAGTATTATGATATTTGATAAACTCGGTGTTTCTGAGATTTCGTTAAGGATAAATGGACATCAAGAACCATCCGAGGATATATTACTTAATTTTGATCAAAATCATGTAGCACGTGCATATCATCGTCTTATGTCGTTCATGGGCCGTGATCAAAATGTTGATACTGGATTACAAATATCACAACTAGATTTTACAAGTTTATATCCTATTTATTACTTTTCGCTCGAACATTTAGATTTGACCAGACAATCAGTAGTCGATATACATTTTCGAGCTAGTGTTAATAGAGGAGCTATTGATAATTATAGAGCAATTGCTGTTATACTTAGCGATAAATCAATGCTCATAGAAGGTGTTGGTGGACGAATGAGAGTCGTTGATGCTCCAGTAGAAAATATGTAATGTGTAATTAGATCATTTATCATTATTATAAATGTCATATAATCACGTTAATGTTACCCTGACTCCTGGTCAGGTCAAAAGACTGCAATCAGCATCAAATAATAACTGTGGAATAACAATATCATTAAAAAAGGAACACATGAGTGGTTCAAATAAATTATCGTTAACTGATCGTCAAAAAAAAAAATATTTAAAAAAAAAAAAAAAAAAAAAAAAAAAAATAAAGGTGCCAAACTTGATCTTTCTGCGGCAGCTATTAAGGATACTTTTAAAACTGGTGGTATATTTCCCCTTCTCGCAGCTATACCAGCATTAATAGCCGCTGCAGCCCCAGCTGTTGCAAAAGCAGCTGCATTAGGCGCTGTTGGAACAGCCGCTGGAATGGCATTAAAGAAAGCGAATGGAAAGGGAATAAAACGAACAGCTAAAAAAAGGGAAAGGTCTCAGATTACCAGGGACTCCGCCTTCTTGGCACTGAAAAGGTCTAAGACTTCCAATGACAGTTTACTTATCTCACCTATGTCTAATTTTGATTTACTCAATGTTGTTAAAAATAGAGAAAATAAAAAACTGTCGAGGTGTTTTCATGCGCGATCAATTACAAAAACATCACTTCTGAAACAGGTATTATAAAAAAATCGAAAAAAACTCTGGACCAGGTCCCCATTGGGTGGCGTATACAATTGATCCGCGGGGAATTATTTATTTTGATTCATATGGATTAGTTCCACCAAAGGAATTTATTCATTATGTCAGTAATAATACTGCACCAATCTGGTATTCAACGTCACCAACACAAACATTAACTGATCCATCAATATGTGGTCGTGAAGAACTTAATGTACTTGATGCTACATCCATGGCACCGCAAGGAAAACCACCTCATAAAGTTTTGCATGAATATATACATTGTCACAAAAAAAAAACAGACATCAGTAAAATATAATGGTAGATATTTATGGAAGATTTGCTCGTGGTAAAGCTCAGCAGCAAGGTGATTTATCTAAATAAATATGCAACCCTTCGATCAACTTAGAAATGAGATTGATGATTTTAAATATTAAAATTACAAAATGTGGATCAAAATGAAAAGTTTTTTTTCAGGACAAACAAGGACGATTAAAGACGAGTAAATATACGACTACCAGACGTACTTATACGAAATTAACTGCAAAATTTGATAATAATATCGTAACTTTTTTTTGATCAGGGTAAAATACAAGATTCCGGTAAAAAATCAGTTAACGATTTTTTCAAAAGCTGGCGGTGAATTTAGTGGAGACGTTATTATGAAAAAAAATAAAATTACAGATCTTGGATCCAACTTACAGATAATGATGCTACAAAAAAAAAAAAAATACGTTGATAAAATAAACAAAAACTAAATTTCTAATTTTAAAATATAATCGGAATTAAAAAATTAAAAAATTAATTAAAAACTAAAAATTTTTTAATTTTGAATGAATAAACAAAAAAAAATTTTTTAAAAATAAAATTTTTAAAAATCCAAAAAAATAAACAAAATTAATAAAAAAATTTTTTTTTCAAAAAAAAATATAAAATTTTTAATAAAAAATAAAACAAATAATTTAAAAAATTTTTTTATAAAAATTAAAAAATGTTGAAATAAAAAAAAAAATGAAAAAAAAAATCAAAAATAAATAAGAAAAAAAATTAAAAAAATAAAAAAAAAAAAAAAATTAAAAAAAAAATTTTTCAAAAAAGAAATTTTAAAAATATTTTTATATGTTTTTTGGATCTGGAATGGGAAAAAAAATATTAAAAAAAAAAAACTGCAAAATTACTGGGTATATATTTTAATATATAAAATAAATATAAAAAAAAAAATATAAAAAATTAAATAACAATCAATAAAAAGAAATATTATATTTATAAAAAATATTTAAAAAAATTATAAAAAAAAAAAAATAATAAAAAAAATATAAAATATATATTTAATGGTATATATAAAAATGTCCGTACTTAGCGTTGCAGATTTTTTATTTTTGGAAATCCACTACAAATCCATCGATTGAGAATTTTTCAAAAACTTTATATCTGTTGTTGTTAAATAAAGATTCTGAACCAAACATTTACGCTGGCATCATCGAGTAAAAAAAATTTACCTCAAGCTTACTGGTGGTATTCAGTTTTGGAATTTGTAACTCAATTAACTACTTAACATCATAGTATAATGGATCAAATCAAACTACGTCATCTATCGACGTTCAACGTCACAGATATAATCAAGCATGTGAATGCCTGACCAAAAAAAAAAAAATACCATCGACCAATTATAAAAAAAAAAAAAAAAAATATCGTAAAACGTATCGTTATTGATATAATTGTGTATTCAGTTTCTGCTATTGTTGCTGGATCCGGATTAATATTATATCAACATTAACGATGACAGCTCCAGCAATTATAACAATTATTGTTTCAACTTCTACTACTATAGCAGGTATTTTTAATATTATTGCTAAAAAAAAGCTTTTTACATGTGCGAATGATAAATTGCGTGAGTATATGATAAAATTACACACAGCAACAGCAACATATTCCAAACTATCTGGATATATTTCCTCTTATCTCAGTGATGGTAAAATATCTGACGAGGAGTTCGTAACGATAATTAAAACCTACGATGAAGCATTCAAAATTATTAGTAATTCTGCTGAAAAAAAAATAAATGGAGAATTAAACAATAATCCTAATAACAATAATGTCAGCAACTGAACATCGTTCAGAATATTGAGTCTTGAGAGTCAAGAGAGTTATTACAGCAGATCGTCACTAATACAACTCCTTCAAAAACTACTATGATATCGATAATTTCGACCAATCCTGAATTTAGCGTTAACTTTCCAACTGCGATTCCAGTAAAAGAGATAGCATTAGCTCAGTTACGTGTTTTTTTTTATAGCTGGCCTAATATTAGATCAAAACCATTTGGTGGACAATTAAACCAAATAATTCATTAGTATTCGCAAATAAAAACAAATCTGATGGAACTTCCGATTGGCAAGTTGTTAGTATTCTAACTGGCAGTTATCAGTTAGAACAGATTAATGAGGAATTCCAGCGCAGAATTAAGTCTTTAACCGGAAAAGTCTAAAATAGCAATTACTGTTTACGAACCAACATTATCGTCAGTGATTGAAATAAATTCTCCTGACTATGCTGTGGATATTTATCAAAGTTCGATTATATCAGTACTAGGTTGGCCTAAGTCGCACCTGTTTATAATGGAGTTTTTTTTCAAAAACCAAATAAAGATGAGTAAAAAAACGAGCGAAAAAAAATTCACTAAAAATCCACAATATCGAAAAAAAATCCATCATGGGAATTCATTAAAATTATTTAAAATTTGATCCAAAAAACGATAGATATATTTATTTTTTACCGAAAAATAATTTTGACGGTAAAAGGATCCCCAAGATATCTAGAATCAGCATTTTTTTGATTTTCGCCGTATAAACCAGGACGAAAGAATCGGCAGATTTAAAATTGTTGATAAAAAAAAAAATTTATAAAAAAAATTTTTTTTTCTGAATACTCTTAAGCCTGAATACGAATAAAACGTTTAATTTTTTTAAAAAATTTACTTATTTCATTATCATATATTATGATTATAAGTGTAAAGCAGCAAATAATCGATTCAATAAAACACTTAAATGGGATCCTACTCGATTTATACATCGCCAATCGAAGTATTTTATATGTTGCAACTAATCTTCTTAAAAAATAATTTTTAATTTTAAAAAACTAATCAAGAACGTAAAACAATTATTTCTCGATCATTATAAAATAACAGAAGGGGTTTTTCAAACATTTTATTATACCAAATTTTAAAAAAACGCTCAGAATAAAGAAAAATAAATCATTAAATGATCTTATTTAATAATATTATCCGGAAGTAATTAAATCGTGGAAAAAAAAAAGCCCCACCACCAAACATACTTAATATAATAAAAAAAACCATCCAAATGGAACAGGAAAAAAATAAAAATATCTAAAACCTAATATTTTATATAATATAACATCCACCATCGCACTGAATTTAACGTAATATAAAATATAATTAATATAGTAGCTACCATTCGATATTTCAAAGTCTAAACCAAGCCAGCATATATATATATATATATATTTATCATCTAGTATCCAATCCCCTCCGGGCTGGCTGATTGTATCTGAGCCAATAAATCAAGTTTACCTGCGTGTAAACATAATTTTTATTGTCAAGAATGAATTTTTCAAAAACAAAAATCAAGATGGTAATATTGTAACCTGCGCGGGGAAATAATATATTTTTATATTTTTTTTTACATAAATATTTTTCGTAATTTTAAATTTTAGGATATAAAAAAAAAAAAAAAATTTTTATAATATTTTAAATATTTTTTTTTAAATAAATTTATTTATTTTTTTTAATTTTTAAATATTTATAAATATATTATATATATATATTTTTAATATATTTATATATATATATATATATAATATATATATATATATATATATATATATATATATATATATATAATATATATATATATATATATATATATATATATATATATATATATTTATATATAACATTATTATATAAAAATATCAAAGCATATGAAAATTTTCTGCTATTATTATTGCTAAAAAAATTAAAACATGATGGAATTTTATTATCTGATGGTCTTGATACTAAAAAAATTTTATGTGAGTTTGAAACGTTACATCAAAGAAAATTTCAGAATAAATTCACATTATCTTCCAATTACAATTTCTTGGAGTCAATTTATATTTCTATGTTAGAATCTTTACAATTGGTGAACGAAATACAAGTAAAGCTATTTGCGCCTCTTGCGTTTTCAATCGAAAAGATAAAAAGCGCATTATCTCAAGAATATGAAAGAAAAAAAATGATAGACAATCGTGTGATCCAATTGAGAAAGATTATTCTATTTGATTCTGTAATAAATGATAGTAAAACTGAGGATAGCGATAGTGAAGGTAAATCCATATACACAGTGATCAAGAATATGATTATAGCTAAACAAAACCCTTTTAAATTGATAAATAGTATAATAGATATTTTTATATAATATATATAAAATAAAATAGACATTTATTTTAATATCAAATATAATTTTTTTCAGATTGTACCGATTGAGGATTGAAAATATGCAAATTTATATTTTTATTTGTTTTGACAAATATTTGTACCGATTTGGCCCTCTTTGAATGCTAAAAAATATTTCCTGCTGCATCGTTTAATTCTGATGGAAATTGTGTTAAATTCGTTATTTTGGATTTCTGTGATCAATAAAAATTTATGGATTTTTTAATCGTATCTCTTTCCAAAAAATTTAACGATTATTGTATTTCCTACAACGTCCAATGGAATCTCTGACTCTGCGTAATATAAAACTTGCAGGTTAGAAAATTTCGTTATAAAAAGGATTGATTTCCATCAAATCAATTTATGTGGTCAATAATATAAATCCATTTTTGAATTGGCAAATATTATAAAACATTCAAATATATAAACCTATACTCAAATATAAAAATCATACTTTTTTGAATATTTTTATTTTTTTTTTGCGACAGATTTACCGATACTAAAAAATAACCAACATTATTAAGATTTACCGTTAATATTCTTGGTTTTTCTTTTTATGGATTTAATGCCCTCTTTCAAATAACTTACATTTTCCTGGATGCCTCTTAATTCGTATATATTGATTCTAAGTTATTTAAATTGTTATTTTGGGATTTCCATCATAAATATTAATAATTTATCCATCTTTAACAATCCCAAAAACATTCGAATATAAATTTATGAACAATAATTTTTTTTCCAAATATTAAATTTAAATAAACCATTATTTTATTTTACCGAGTGTTTCTTTAGTTTTATAGATGCCTCATAATTGGTATATATTGGATGTTCACAAATTTTTTAATATTTATATATAAATCATATTTTTATTGTTTAATAATATTTATTTTTTTTATAAATATTTTATATTTTTTAAATTCGTTTTAATCATTATTTTTGAAATTTTTTATAGGAGATTTACCCGTCGATGTATCTTTTTTTTGTCATAATATCGTTTAAATTCCCTATATTTTTTTACCCCTGCAAATTTTCACATAATTGCGTTTTTTCCTCTAACTCCAATACCACATTGAATGCATGGTTTTGGTCCAGTACTTCCATGTCTGATACTTTGCATATGGTAACCGCAGTATTTGTTTACGCATGATTTATTACAATAAGAAATATGTCCAAGTTTTAACCAAACACAAAAATATGTCCATATATATATATATATATATATATATATATATATATATATATATATATATATCTATATATATATATATATATATATATATATATATATATATATATATATATATATATATACATATTAAATTTCAATTTGAATATTTGTCTTAATTATAATAATGGAAGAATTATCAGGAATTGAACCATCTGCTACTTGATTTGATCTTGACAGATTATTAGGATATAAATTTAGAGATTCGATGAAAGATCTAGCTTTAACGAATGCAGATATAACTAAACGTATCCGTGAGGCCAAAATGGAATTTCGAGAAGATGGTGCTGTTCATGTGTGGTCAACTTTCAGAGTTAAAAACAATATTAATGTAATGAACGACAAACGAGCAAAAGTAATCATTAACCACCTTGATAATCAAAAATATCTTATTTTAATAAAAATTTATTGTGAAGACAGACGATAATATATGGATGATTCGTGGCAAGAGAGAACCCATTCATATACAGTCTGGAAATAATAAAACGATAGTATTAAGTAACAAATCCAAACCTGGAATACTGACTGGTATTGATAGACCGTATTTTTAGCGAGGGTATCCAGTTACTGCTGTGGTATATGGATTTTTTGTACTGAATGATAACCTAATATTGCGGATCTCAAACCGATGAGACTATCAGAGTCAAGAATAAACTTTTTTTGCGGAGCACATTACTGATCATTTTACAAATGCGATGCGTGGTAATGGCTTAACAGATTTAAGACGCAAAAAAATATTTGAATGGACAGAAACCGTTAAAAATTCTGGTAATCTATTATGGATGTTGCTAAGCTAGAAAAGTCATTAAGATTTCCAATAACAGTAAAAACACTAACAGGAGAGATATTATGCAAACCAAAATATACAAAAAATGGAAGTCCTATAACGATTATTGATCATAATGCACATGCATGAGCTGATGCTATAACTGTATTTCCACGAGACAGAATGGTAAAATTTTTTAATGGTCATATATTTGATTTTATTAAAATATTAGTAAAAGTGACCTTGTATCTGTTTGGTTATTTCAGAGTTCGGAACACAATTATGATCAATTTGTACGACCTAATGGTGATATTTATCGTACAGAATCTGTTTATGAAGAAATGAGAAATCTTGCACTAAAATATACTTCTGATGATGTCAAAGTTAGACAACTACTAAATAATTGTTTTACAGTACCATCGGTAGCGGCTCATTTCGCTCAGGAAAAAAATTTATGGAAACCTACAAGATCAGAATATATTGAGGATATATAAAAAAGTTGCATAGAATATGGGCACGGTGGATTATGGAGTACTAAATACGAGTATAATGATGTTATCTCCGTCGATATTGCTGCATGTTATCCTGGGAGTTTTCTTGGATGTGGAGAATGTTCTAAATACTTTGACAAATTCGGACACCCTACACATGACATGACCAGAGTTTCGATAAATGGACCCTTACCAGATTTTGACTTAACCGGATTTGCATATGTAGAATCATTCATGTTCGCAATAGATCTCCATCCGATTACTTATGCTTGGTTTGGAAGACATTTTTCAAAAAAAGTTGGACTCCAGTAGTGTTATTAAGATATATGATTGATGCTGGATTTTTAGTATCGTTAAGGTTTAATGAAGCGAATATATCCTATAGTGCACAAAAGCTAGTTTGGTTACCAGAACCGGAGAGATTTAATATTGATGATGCCAGAAAAGAATTTCCTGATCTTGCCGAAGATGACATTATTAAAATTACTAATAATATACGTAAATGCAGGGATGCGCACGATGAAAAACGTGCAAAAGATCTTGGTAGAAAGATAATCGCCAAGTTTACTCAAGGCAGTTCATACGGTAATAAACGGCACTGCGTAAGATTGATTATAGACGATGCTGAGTTAGATTTTATAATAACTGATACAACGGAGAAAAACACATTTATAAGCCGAAGTAATGCTTATATATCGGATGGGACCAAACTAGGTACCATTGTGAGCTATATTGAGGGCGACTCACCGCAGTATACTCATTTAAGATCTTCGATGCTAGCCTATGTTTCTATAATCTACTGTCAATGATAAATAGATTTCTCGTCGTCACGCTGTTAGAGTTGCTACGGATTCATTTTTTATAAAAAAAAAATATAAGGATTTATTAAATCCGCTACTTGGTAATGGTGAGTGGGGAACATGGAGGATAAAGCAAGAAAATATACTAAGTTATTCTGAATTTGCTGACGTTGAAATTAAGGAAATATATTACAGAAATAATAAAAATCCAATATAAAGTCATCTGCACCATCTGTGTACGATCCTGTGGCTAGACATAAGACCGTTTATCTTAATGGATGTGGAGGGTCAGGTAAAACAACTCGTGCGATTAAATTATTTATGAACAACAATTCAGATATGATTGTTTTGACACCTACACATAAACTTGCTAGAGAATAAAAGAACGAGGGGTTAAACATGTACATATCATAGTTTCTTTAGATGGTGTGGAGATACGTGGACTCCCGAGCGAATGGGTGAAAAATATATGCCTAAGTATATTATATGGGACGAAATAGACACGGTGTCGTTAGAAACACTAAAAACATTCCTTGAATGGTTATTAATAAAAAAACACTGCTGTGATTATGTGTGGTGATCATGGTCAACCACCACCTTTTGTTGGACAGTCTCCACATGAATGGCTAAAGAATAATGTGGATTATTATGAAGAAATATATGATGATCATAGAGCTATTGATGAACCGCTGAAAGAACTTAAAAGATTAATCAGACTACAGCCAGATAAAATACAATGTGAAATAATGCGTGAGATAATTCCAGAAACTACCATGAATGATTTTTGGACTTTATGGAGACCTACTGATTTGATAGTCGCAAGTAGAAAGATAGTTCGTGATGAAAAATAATTGACAATTGCAAAGAAATTATTTATGTTACATAAAGAAAAGTTTTCAAATCTACCAGTACCATTATGTTATCGCCCAGCAGATACTCGACGACAGAATATTGATGTTGAAATTCCTGGTGGAGATACTGAAAGTATCCGAGTACAAAAACTGGTGGTATTGTATTGAATGATATTATTTTGATAGATATCAATTCTGTTGAGAGCGCATTGAGTATGGAAAAATCACCGTGGACGTTAGGATACGCTATAACGATTCATTCGTCACAGGGGTTAACTATCTCTGATACAAATATCTGGATTGTAGATGATCGAATCGAATGGTCAAACTTAGTCTATCTCGCAGTATCTCGCGTCAGAAGAATAACTCAACTACATAGAATTGTTTAGATTAGATTGATAACTGAGGAGATTACTAATGACGCTGATGTAATAAGAAAAAAATAGCGTCTTATAAACAATGTGACAAAAAAAAATAAACGTGACTTTGATATTGATACTGAATTTATTATAAAACTAAAACAATTACAGAATAATCACTGTGCAAGTTGTAACACAATAATGTTATGGCAATATTCGAATAATAATCCAAGACAATTTACCGTAGACAGAATAAATAGTGATCTTGGTCACACACGTGAAAATGTGATGTTGACTTGTCTTGAATGTAATCTACGAAGAATTTGCTAATTTACATAAGTGAACGCGGTGGTAATTGTGTATCCGCAGGAATTACTTGCAATTGTTCACGCACAAATCCACGTTGAGGTGCAGTAGAATCTAGTCTGTATATGGCAGGTCTTCCAGTAGATCTAACCACGCTAGAAATTGTATGTGTGGTCACACTCCAAATAGGGTCAGTAGCTCGTCTTTTGCCACCCTCCAACTCCCCTGGTTCGTATAAATATCTCACAATCACATTACCTAATACTGGTTGTTGACCTCGTTGTCCGTATTCATCGCTACGTGGTATATTTTTTTTTTTTGTTATTGCATTAGAAGGTTTCATGGAAGTTGCACGAGTAATTTCATTATTTAATGCAGATATCACACTTGGTAACCTTGCAACCCATTCACGAGATCGCTCACCGGACTTAAAGTCAGCAGATATTTCCTTCGCATATTGATATCCAAATAACCGCTCAGCAAGTGTTCGATTAAATCGTTCAACGATTGCTTGATCACGATGAATTTCAGTATGCCCTTGTCTGATTGAAACGTTATGTTTTTCCATCAAAGATAATACTGCACCAAGAAATTCTTTGCCAGGATCAACCTGTAGCAGTTTTGGCTATTGTAGACCACCACGTTGATAAATTCGCTCAAACGCAGATGCAACTTCAAATGATGTTTTTGTTAATAATGGTTCAGCTTCTTTATATCTACTTGCAATATCAACAACAGTCAATGCGTATTTGTACGTGCGTGACTTTCGTCCACGTGTTTTAATAGTATCGTGTGGTAAAAACAAAATATCTGCTTGATGAACTTCGTTAGGAACACTGACATCAAAATGTGCATATTGAATTTCTTTTGGTGGTGGTAAATAAATTTGCCATATTGCCTGTCGTGCTAACCACGCTGCAGCAACAGAATGTGAAACTTTTGCTGCTTTAGCAAGTTTAGTGATCGCTGCTTTACCCCTCCAATACCCTCTAGGACTATAATAAATAGATTCCATTATAATAATTATATAATTAATTACCAGCCCCTAACATTATTTTACTTTTCATAGCGGATTTTATTAGGAAACTAGCGAGTTTCTCTCTAACAGATTTATTGGGTATAGAATTTAATGCATGAATCAATTTTACATCTGCAAGATGCCGTTGTTGCAAATCTGGATTTTTATAAGCAACGTCGTGAATGTGACATGCTTGATCAATTTTATTTACTGGATACTCTCCTGGTCTTGGTTGATCTTGATCATCAAGTCGGATATTAATACGAGTTCCAGGACCACAATAATTATATCCAGGGAGGTGTTTTTCACCAACATATTTAGCCCATGGTAATCCGGGTAATTTTCCTAATGATGCGGCTATATCCCCACCTATCTTTGTTGTCTCTGAGATAAATTTATATTTTTTTGTACCACATTTTACACATTTACCTGTTAATGCATGTCGTTTATTTTTTGTTATTATTGTTGTCAATCCAACGGTGGGTGTAGATGATCTACATCGAAAACAATATAGACTCATGTTATTAATAATATGGATACAATAATTGATTTTTCGGCGACACGAAAACAAGAACCAGTAAAGCACCAGTCAATTCGATAAGAATGATTATAATAGGTCCATCTGGATCGGGTAAAACACAATTATTATTAAATTTAATAATGAGATGGATGAGATGGAACAAACTATATTTAATAGCACCATCTGTGGATGATCAGCATTGTTACGAAGTACTTAAAGATTTTAATGAAAAAGCAAAATCAGTTAATAAAGACGGTGAAGATATTATTGATTATATTTTTTTATCACAGATATAGATGAAGCCCCATCTGTAGATGATGATTTGGATGGATTCATTAATAATCTCGTAGTATATGATGATGTGATGTTGGACAAACAATCTAATCCAGCTAGAATATTTTCTCGAGGTCGTCACACAAAAACACAGACGTGATTTTATGTTACTCAAAGATATACACAAATACCTAAAGTGATTAGAGAAAAATTGTAATTTATTTTGGTTTGTTTAATGGAGTATAATTATACCCTACGAATATTTATTATACTTGGTGTTCAGGAAAAATATGGATATTTAAAAATTTAAAAAAAATATTTTTAAAAGCACAATAAAAGTAAAAAAAATTTATTTTTTTCTAAAGCACATGATCCTAGATCCAGATTTCGTATAGGTCGGATTAAAATATTTGGTTATTCCCCTGAAAAGTACAGAAAGTCAGGACTATATGTGATATTTATGAACTGTATATCTGTTTAAAAACCCAAATATTGTTATAGGTCTAGATTTAAAAAAAAATTTGTTAAAATCCTGTAAAATCCCTGACAAAGTCAGGAGCAGCAGGGAGGGTGAAACTCTACAAAATTTTAGCTCGAGTTTTTATAGTAAAAATAGATCAATAAAATCAGTGTAATAAAAAACAATAATAGTATAAAAACTGAGCTAACCTTTTTTTTTTCAGCCTCTGTAGGAAAATTAATTTTTTAAAAAAAATTATTTCAAAAAAAACGACACGAGCAAAAATTTTGTAGGATTCACCCTCCCTTAAAACTATTTAAAAATTTTTTTAAAAAAAATTTAAAAATAAAAATAATAAAAAAAATATAAAATAAAAAACAAAAAAAATACATAAATTAAAAAAAAAATGCATTTTTTTTTTTTTCATAAAAAATATTCATAAAATTTATAATTTAAAAATTTTTTTTATTTTTAAAATGAAAATTTTTAAAAAATTACAAAAAATTAAAAATCGGATGGAAGCTTTTTTCTTTTATATTATAAGTTTTTATAAAATTTAAATTTTTTAAAATTTTTACTAGTTCACTTTTCTTTGGGACTAAAAATATATTTTATACAACAAATGAATAAAATAAAAAACCTTTTTTCTGTCAGAATGAATAAAATTTATTATTTTTTCTTCTATCAATCTAAATAATTTCCACTGAAATGAAAAAAAAACTATGTGATAAAAAGAATCTCAAATGGGTAACGATTTAAATATTAAATTTAAAACTCGTTGAATAATGTCCTAATAAAAATTGCCAAAAAAATCAAAAAAATAAAATTATTCAACTTGTTTCATAAATTATTCAATTTTTAAATATTTTTTTTAAAAAATAATCTTATTTAATAAATATGTTTAATTTAAGTTTTTTGCATTAAAAAACTTTTTATTAAATAATAAAATAACTTATCCTGGTTTTTAAAATTTTATTTTTAGGTTTTTTATTTTTTTTTTTTTTTTTATAATCTTTATTTTTTTTTTTGTTTTTTTATTTTTAAATTTTTTTTAAAAAAATAAAAAAAATTTTTTTTTTATTTTTAAAATAAATATTTTTTATATATTTTTATTATTTTTTATAAATATCATATTTATATATTAATTTATATTATTTTTTTAATTTTTTTTTATAAATTAAAGTATATTTTGTTTTATTTTTAATTTAATTTTTTTTTTTTTTAATAAAAAAAATTTTTTTTTTTTATAATTATAAATAAATTTTTTTTTTTTTTTAATTTTTATTTAATATTTTTTTTTTTTTTTTATTTTTTTTTTTTTTAAAATTTTTTTTATAAAAATCAGCAAAATTTATAATTTTTTAAATTTTTTTAAAAAAATTTTTTTTATTTTTTTTTTTTAAAAAATTTTTTTTTTTTTAAATTTAAAATTAAAAAATTTAATTTAATTATTTTATTAAATTTTATTAATATAAAATTTTTTTTATTTAAATTTTATTTTATAAAACTTTAAAATTTAAAAAATTTTTTTTTTTTAATTTAATT
>JAEAOA010002348.1:2812500-2825000 GCA_016746295.1 Potamilus streckersoni | reverse complement strand
TTTTTTTTAAAATTAGGTTTAAAAATTTGAAATTTTAATTAAAAGAACAATAAAAAAAAAAAAAATATAATTGAGGTTAAAAAATATGTAAAATTTTATGCATTATTTTATAAAAATAAAAAATTAAAATTATATTTAAAAATAATATTTAAAATTTTATAAATTTTAATATAAAATTTAAAAAATTAAAAAAAAAAATTTTTAATAAAAAAATAATTTAATATTTTTTTTTTTGAATTTTTTTTTTTAAAAATAAAATTAAATTAAAAAAATAATAGGTTAAAATATTTTTTAAAATTTATATAAATAAAATTTTAAAAAAAAATATAAATATAGTAAAAAAATAAAATTTAATATAAATATTAAAAAATAATAATCATTTTTTAATTATATAAAATAATAATTAAAAAAATAATTAAATAAAAATATAAAAAAAAAAAAAAAATAAATTAATTTTTATTTTAATTATTAAATTGTTATTTTTAAAAACCATTAAAAATATTTTAAAATTAAAAATTAAATAAATTTTTTAAATTTTAATAATATATATATTTAAAAATTAATATTAAAAATTAAAAATTAAAAAATATAATAAAATATATTTATATTATTTATTTTTAAAAAAATTTAAGGTATTTTTTTATTTTTTAAATTTAATAAAAAAATAATTATTTAAAAATAATAATTTATAAAAAATCATTAAAAAATTAAATTTATAAAATTTATTAATTTATTAAATTAAAATAATAAAATAAATTTTTAAAAAAATTTAAAATTATTATAATTTAAAAAATTAAAATAAATATATGATTTATTTATAAAATTGATATTAAATATTAAATATGTCAAAAAAAATATTTTATAAATAAAATAATTAGTATTTTAAACTATTATATTTTTATTTTTAATAAAAAAAATAAAATTATAGAATAAATTTTTTTTGGAAAAAATTTATTTAATTTTTAAAATTATAAAAAATTAAAAAAATTAAAAAAAAAATTTAATAAATAATAAAAATATTTAATTATTATAAAAATTTTAATACTCTAAAAAATAAATAATTTTTAAATTAATTTAAAAGATATTTATTTTAAAAAAAAATTAATGCAAATTTAATTTAATTATAATTTTATATTTAAAATTTTATTAAAATTTATTTTAAAAAAATTTAAAATAATTAATAAAAACAAATTAAAATTTAAATTTTATTTAAATAAAATAAAAAATATAAAAAATACTAATAATTACTTTTAAATAAAAATAAAAAAATTTATAATTTTAAAATTTTAATTTAATTATATTATATATTTTTTATATATAAAATATTTAAAAAAAAAAAAAAATTTTATTAAAAAAAAAATAAAAAAAAAATTTTTTTTTTTAAAAAAAAATTTAATTAAATTTAAAAATATCCATAAAAATTATTTATATATATATATAAAAAAATATATTTTATTATAATTTTTTTATAATTATATAATTATAAAATATAATTTTGGTTAACTAAATTTTTAATATATTATTAAATTTTTTAAAAAAATTAAAAAATATTTTAAAATTATATTTTTTATATTAAAAATTTTTTTATTATTTTAATATTTAAATATTTTATATAAAATATTAATTTTAAATAAAAAAAAAAAATAATAATATTTTTAATAATTTTTAAATAATTAATTAAAAAATATTTTTAAATAACAAATTATAATAAATTAAAAAATTATATTATGCATAATATATCATTTGTAATTTTTTTAAAAACAATTTTATTTAAATAATATATTTATATTAAAATTTTATTAATTTAAAAAATAATTAAATAATAAAAATATTTAAATTGCATAATTTAAATTTTTTTTAATATTTTAAAAATTATAAAAATTATAATTAAATTAAAATTTTTTACATAAAATTTTTATTTTTAAAAAAAAATTTTTTTAAATTAAATAATAAAAAAAAAATAATTAATAATTCATTAAATTATCTTATAATAATTTAGAAAGTTTTATTTTTAAAGAATATTAAAATATTTTATTAAATTTGTTTAAATTAAAATTAAATAAAATTTTTTTTTAAAACAAATTATTTAAATGAAATTTTTTTAATATTATTTAAATTTTTAAAAACTTTAAAAAAAATTTATATTTAATTTAAAATTATTTTTAAAAATATTTTTAAAATTATAATTTTTAAAAAAAAAAAAATATAAAATTTAAATAAAAATAAATAATTAAATTTAAAAAATTTTTAAAAAATTTTTTATTTTTTTTAATAAATAATTATAATTATTAAAAAAATTTATTTTATAAATTTAAATATAAATTTAAATTTAAATTATAACCTAAAATTGTAGAGCAGGGAGGGTGAATTTTTAAATTTAAAATTTTGCTGAAATTAATTTAAAAATAAATATTTTTTTTCCTACAGAGGCTTAAAAAAAAGGTAATTAACCCTAATTTAAAAATAAATTATTAAAAATTTTATTTTATATTAAATAAGGTAGCTGAAATAATTTTATTAATTAAAAATTTTTATAATTTATAAATTTTTTTTATTTTTATATTTTATTTTAAAAACTTTTTTTAAATTTTTAGAAATAATTTTATTTATCTATTTTATTTTTAAAAAATTTTTTTAATTATTTATAAAAAAAACTCGATTTTTAAAATAGTTTTTAGATATATAAATTTTAATTCATTTTCCCTTTCCTGACTTTGTCATGATTTTTATCAAGGGGATTAACCAAATATTTTATCTAGACCTATACGATATGGATCTAATCATGTAGATTTATTGTTATAAATCCAAAATGGAACAGATTGTGCTTTAGAAAAGAAATTTTAAAATTTTTAATCATATCCATATCCCCTGAACACCAAGTATAATAAATATTTAGCAGGGTATAATTATCTACTTCGTTAAACACAACCAAAATATTACAATTAGTTATCTCTAATCACTTTATGTTTTTAAATATTTAGGTATTGTGTATATCTTTGAGTAACATAAATCACGTCTGTGTTTTTTGTGACGACCTCGATTAAAAAAAATATTCTAGCTGGATTAGACTGTTTGTCCAACATCACATTAACATATACTACGAGATTATTAATGAATCCATCCAAGTCATCTACAGATGGGGCTTCATCTATATCTGTGATAAAATCAATAATATCTTCACCGTCTTTATTAACTGATTTTGCTTTTTCATTAAAATCTTTAAGTACTTCGTAACAATGCTGATCATCCACAGATGGTGCTATTAAATATAGTTTGTTCCATCTCATCCATCTCATTGTTAAATTTTAATAATAATTGTGTTTTAAATTATTAAACAGATCCAGATGGACCTATTATAATCATTCGTATCGAATTTGGTAATGCTGGATGGTGCTTTACTGGTTCTTGTTTTCGTGTAGCCGAAAAATCAATTATTGTATCCATATTATTAATAACATGAGTCTATATTGTGTTCGATGTAGATCATCTACCCACCGTTGGACCACTGGATTGACAACAATAATAAAAAAAAAATAAACGACATGCATTAACAGGTAAATGTGTAAAAAAAATGTGGTACAAAAAAAATATAAATTTATCTCTCATGGGGGATAACAAAGATAGGTGGGGATATAGCCGCATCATTAGGAAAATTACCCGGTTTACCATGGGCTAAATATGTTGGTGAGAAACACCTTCCTGGATATAATTATTGTGGTCCTGGAACTAGACTTGATATCCTACTTGATGATCGAGATCAACCAAAACCAGGAGAGCATCCAGTAAATAAAATTGATTAGGCATGTCACATTCATGACGTTGCTTATAAAAGTAAAGATTTACAACAACGGCATCTTGCAGATGTAAAATTGATTCATGCATTAAATTCCATAACCAGTAAATCTGTTAGAGAGAAACTCGCTAGTTTCCTAAATAAATCCGCTATGAAAAGTAAAATAATGTTAGGGGCTGGTAATTAATTATATAATTATTATAATGGAATCCATTTATTATAGTCCTAGAGGGTATTGGAGGGGTAAAGCAGCGATCACTAAACTTGCTAAAGCAGCAAAAGTTTCAGATTATGTTGCTGCAGCGTGGTTAGCACGACAGGCAATATGGCAAATTTATTTACCACCACCAAAAAAATTCAATATGCACATTTTGATGTCAGTGTTCCTAACGAAGTTCATCAAGCAGATATTTTGTTTTTACCACACGATACTATTAAAACACGTGGACGAAAGTCACGCACGTACAAATACGCATTGACTGTTGTTGATATTGCAAGTAGATATAAAGAAGCTGAACTATTATCAACAAAAACATCATTTAAAGTTGCATCTGCGTTTGAGCGAATTTATCAACGTGGTATTCTACGATGGCCAAAATTATTACAAGTAGATCCTGGCAAAGAATTTCTTAATGCAGTATCATTTTTGATGAAAAACAAAACTTTACAATCAGACGGGGGCATACTGAAATTCATCGTGATCAAGCAATTGTTGAACGATTTAATCGAACACTTGCTGAGCGGTTATTTGGATATCAATATGCGAAGGAAATATCTGCTGACTTTAAGTCCGGTGAGCGATCTCGTGAATGGGTTGCAAGGTTACCAAGTGTGATATCTGCATTAAATAATGAAATTACTCGTGCAACTTCCATGAAACCTTCTAATGCAATAACAAAAAAATATATACCACGTAGCGATGAATACGGACAACGAGGTCAACAACCAGTATTAGGTAATGTGATTGTGAGATATTTATACGAACCAGGGGAGTTGGAGGGTGGCAAAAGACGAGCTACTGACCCTATTTGGAGTGTGACCACACATACAATTTCTAGCGTGGTTAGATCTACTGGAAGACCTCCAATATACAGACTAGATTCTACTGCACCTCAACGTGGATTTGTGCGTGAACAATTGCAAGTAATTCCTGCGGATACACAATTACCACCGCGTTCACTTATGTAAACTAGAACCCCGACGTCGATTACATTCAAGACAGGTCAACATCACATTTTCACGTGTGTGACCAAGATCACTATTTATTCTGTCTACGGTAAATTGTCTTGGATTATTATTCGAATATTGCCATAACATTATTGTGTTACAACTTGCACAGTGATTATTCTGTAATTGTTTTAGTTTTATAATAAATTCAGTATCAATATCAAAGTCACGTTTATTTTTTTTTTTGTCACATTGTTTATAAGACGCTAATTTTTTCTTTATTACATCAGCGTCATTAGTAATCTCCTCAGTTATCACATAATCTATGAAAATTCTATGTAGTTGAGTTATTCTTCTGACGCGAGATACTGCAAGATAGACTAAGTTTGACCATTTGATCCGGTCATCTACAATCCAGATATTTGTATCAGATATAGTTAATCCCTGTGACGAATGAATCGTTATAGCGTATCCTAACATCCACGGTGATTTATCCATACTCAATGCGCTCTCAACAGAATTGATATCTATCAAAATAATATCATTCAATACCAGATTTTGTACTCGGATACTTTCAGTATCTCCACCAGGAATTTCAACATCAATATTCTGTCGTCGAGTATCTGCTGGGCGATAACATAATGGTAATGGTAGATTTGAAAACTTTTCTTTTATGTAACATAAATAATTTCCTTTGCAATTCATCACGAGCTGTCTTTCTACTTGCGACTATCAAATCAGTAGGTCTTCATTAAGTCCAAAAATCATTCATGGTAGTTTCTGGAATTATCTCACGCATTATTTCACATTCTATTTTTTCTGGCTGTAGTCTGATTAATCTTGTAAGTTCTTTCAGCGGTTCATCAATAGCTCTATGATCATCATATATTTCTTCATAATAATCCACATTATTCTTTAGCCATTCATGTGGAGACTGTCCAACAAAGGGTGGTGGTTGACCATGATCGCCACACATGATCACAACAGTATTTGTTGTTAATAACCATTCAAGGAATGTTTTTTAGTGTCTCTAACGACATCGTACATATCTCGTCCCATATAATATACTTAGGTATATATTTTTCACCCATTAGCTCAGGTGTCCCCGTATCTCCGCATCATCTAAAAAACTTTGATATGAACATTTTTTTAACCCCTCGTTCTTTTATCTTTCTGGCGACTTTATTTGTAGGTGTCAAAACAATCATATCTGAAATGTTGTTCATAAATAATGTAATCGCACGAGTTTTTTTACCTGACCCTCCACATACATTAAGATAAACGATCGTATGTCTAGCCACAGGATCGTACACAGATGGTGCAGATGACTTTGATATTGGATTATTATTTCTGTAATACATTTTCTTAATTTTAACGCCAGCAAATTCATAATAACTTAAGATATCTTCTTGCTTTATCCTCCATGTTCCCCACTCACTATTACCAAGTAGCGGATTTAATAAATCCTTATATTTTTTGTTTATATAAAATGAATCCGTAGCAACTCTAATAGCGTGACGAGGAAATCTATTTATCATAGACAGTAAATTTATAGAAACATAGGCTAGCATCGAAGATCTTAAATGAGTAAACTGTGGTGAGTCTCCCTCAATATAGCTCACAATGGTACCTAGTTTGGTCCCATCCGATAAATAAGTATTACTTCGGCTTATAAATGTTTTTCTCTTTTTTTTTTTCTCCGTTGTATCAGTTATTTTATAAAATCTAACTCAGCATCGTCCATAATCAATCTTACGCAGTGCCGTTTTTATGACCGTATGAACTGCCTTGAGTAAACTTGCCGATTATCTTTCTACCAAGATTTTTTTTTTATTTTTCATTTTATATCATATATTTTTTCATCCCTGCATTTACGTAATATATTATTAGTAATTTTTATAATGTCATGTCATTCGGCAAGATCAGGAAATTCTTTCCTGGGCATCATCAATATTAAATCTGTCCGGTTCTGGTACCCAAACTTGCTTTTGTGCCATATAGGATATAATCGCTTATTTAACCTTTAGCGATACTAAAATTCCAGCATCAATCATATATCTTAATAATACTATTGGAGTCCAAACATTTTTTTTTTAAAAAATGTCTTCCAAACCAAGCATAAGTAATCGGATGGGAGATTTTTTTGCGAACTCGAATGATTCTACATATGCAAAATCCGGTTAAGTCAAAATCTGGTAAGGGTCCATTTATCGAAACTCTGGTCATGTCATGTGTAGGGTGTCCGAAATCTGTCAAAAGTATTTAGAACATTCTCCACATCCAAAAAAAACTCCCAGGATAATAACATGCAGCCATATCGATGAGATAACATCATCATTATATACTCGTATTTAGTATTCCATAATCCAATCCACCGTGCCCATATTCTATGCAAAATTTTTTTTTGTATATATCCTCTCAATAATTCTGATTCTGATCTTGTAGGTTTCCATGAATTTTTCTCTTGAGCGAAATGAGCCGCTACCGATGGTACTGTAAAAACAATTATTTTTTCCAATTAGTTGTCTAACTTTGATATCGTCAGAAGAATATTTTTAGTGCAAGATTTCTCATTTCTTCATAAACAGATTCTGTACGATAAATATCACCATTAGGTCGTACAAATTGATCATAATCGTGTTCCGAACTCTGAAATAACTAAACAGATACAGGGTCACTTTTAATAATATTTTTGATACAATCAAATATATGACCATTATAAAAATTTTACCATTCTGTCTCGTGGAAATACAGCTACAGCATCAGACCATGCATGTGCCTTATGATCAATAATCGTTATAGGACTTCCATTTTTATATATTTTGGTTTGTACAATATCTCCCCCGTTAGTTGTTTTTTACTGTTATTGGAAATCTTAATGAATTTTTCTAGCTTAGCAACATCCTTAATAGATGCACCAGAAATTTTTTTAACGGTTTTTCATTCACATATTTTTTACGTCTTAAATCTGTTAAGCCATTACCACGCATCGCATTTGTAAAAATGTTCAGTAATGCGCTCCGCAACACAGTTTATTCTTGAAATTCTGATAGTATCATCGGTTTGAGATCCGCAATATTAGGTTTTCATTCAGTAAAAAAAAATAATCCATATACAGCAGTAACTGGATACCCTCGCTCAAAAAACGGGTCTATCAATACAGTCATATTTTATAATTTTTTTTATTTTATTATTACATTAATTAATTATTTATATATTATATTTATAAATTATTTCCATATACTATATATAAAAATTTATTTCTTGTCACAAAAATTCAAAAATTAATTAATTATATTAAATTATAATCTGTCTTATTTACAACAATAAATTTTTTAAATAATAAATATTTTTGATTATCAAGGTGGTTAATAATTACTTCTGCTCGTTTGTCGTTCATCACATTAATATTTTTTTTTAACTCTAAAAGTTGACCACACATGAACAGCACCATCTTCTCGAAATTCCATTTTTTGGCCTCACGGATACGTTTTAGTTATATCTGCATTTGTTAAAGCTAGATCTTTCATCGAAAACACTAAATATTTATATCCTAATAGTCTGTCAAAATCTATAGCAGATAAAAAATCTAGTAATAAAGATGGTTCAATTGCTGATAATTCTTCCATTATTATAATTAAGAAAAATATTAATAAATATAAATATAATATATATATATATATATATATATATATATATATATATATATATATATATAAATATATATATAATATATATATATATAAAATGTTTATAAAAATTGGACATATATTCTTATTGTAATATAAATCATCGTAAAAAAAAATACTGCGTTTTACCATATGCAAAGTATCAAACATAAAAAAATGCGGTTACCAATAAAAGTATCAGACATGGAAGTACTGGAAAAACCATGCATTCAATGTGGTATTGGAGTTAGAGGAAAAAACGCAATTATGTGAAAATTTGCAGGGGTAAAAAAATATAGGGAATTTAAACGATATTATGACAAAAAAAAGATACATCGACGGGTAAATCTCCTATAAAAACAGAAAATGAGTATCTAACCAGATTTAAAAAAAAAATAATTATAAAAAATAAAAAAAAAAAATATTAAATATAAATGGAACAAAAAGAATTTGTGAGACAACCCAATATATACGAATTACGAGGCATCCAGAGATGGTGTTATTAGACATTGTAGACTAAAGAAACCACTCGGTAATCTAATAATTTTAATTTTATTTTTATTTTTTAATTTATATTTGGTGGAAAAAAAATAAAAATTATTTATTTTCAAAGGTTTTTTCAAATCGAATGTTTTTATGGGAAAAAAAGATGGATTTATTATTAACCACATTGATGGAAATCCCCTCAAATAAAAAAATTAACTAACCTGCAATAAATAATTACGCAGAGTCAGAATTTAAGTTCGGAAATACAGGAAAATGTATAAATTATTTGGAAAGAGAGCGCCATTAAATCCATAAATATAGAAACAGACCAAGAAATTAATTTTTTAAATCAATAAATGCAGCAGCCAAATATTTTTTTTATATTCATCCACAAAATCGGTACAATACAAAAAAAAAAATAAAACATAATAAATCTGCATATTCAAAAAAATTATGCAAAAAATTTATAATATAATAATAAAAATTCTATTTTTACTTTATATCAATTAAAACCAATTTCAAAATAATAATTTTAAACAAAAAATTTATATAATGGAGCAAATATATTTGAAAATTAATATACAATATAATATTTAAACATATATATATAAATTACGAGGCATCCAGAGATTTTATTTATTAAAAATATACATTAAAATATCGGTTTTAAAAATTTACTTTATTAATATTTTAATTTTATTATAAAATTTAATATTTCTTAAAAAATTATTTAAAAGGGTTCAATTTTTAAAAATTATATTTTTTATTATTAATAAATTTTTTTTAAAAATCAAAGATGGATTTAAATAAATTAAGATCCATTATGGAAATCCTATCCTCGAAATAAAGAAATTTTTATTACATTTATTTAAAATAAAATACATAAAATTAAAATGTATATATTTGGAAATTATTTTAATATTTATTAAATAAGGGTTTTTTTAAAAAAAACCAATATAATTTTTTAAATTTTATTTAGCAGCCATTATTTTTAAATTTAATAAAATTTACAAATTAAATAAAATATAATTAAATATAAAATAAAAAAATTAAAAAAATATTAATTATTGAATCATAATAAAATTTATTTTAAATTTATAAAATTTTTAAGATTTTTTTAGGCTAAAATTTTTAAAATTATTTTTAATTTCAAAAAAAAATATCCTCAAATAAATTTAATTATACATTAGAATAAAATACTTAAAATTGCATAATTTTAAAAATAATATAAATTATTTTTTTTTTAATATTATTTTTTAATGCGCTTTTTTTAAACGATTAAACACGCAAAAAAAAAAAATATTTTAAATATCAAATTTAAAGATTCTAAATAGAATTATAAATTATTTTATAAATTAATAAAATAATTTTATATTTAATATATTTTTATAAATTTATTTATTTTTATAACGTTTCAAAATTAAATTAAAAAAAATAAATTCAAGACCTTCAAAAATTGAAAAAATTATTTTTAATTTTTAATTAGCAAATATATAAATTAAAATTTTTTTAATTATATATTTAAATATATATTTTATATATATATATAAAAAATTTAAAAATATAAATATATATATATTTAAAATATATATATATATATATATATAATTATAAATATATATATAAATTATAATTTAAAAAAATATATATATATATATATTAATTTAAAAAAAAAATTATAAAATAAATTTTAATTAATTTAAAAATAATATTATAAAATTTTTTTTTATAAAAAAAAATTTTTTAATAAAAAAAAATAAAATTAATTATTAATTATTAAAAAAAGGTCCATAAATAATTAAAATACAAAATATTTTTTTTTTTTTTTTTTTATAAAAAAAAAAAAAATTTTTTATTATAATTTTAAAAAAAAAAAATTTTATAAAATAAATTTTTCAGGTAAAAAAATATTTTAAAATTTTTATAAAATAAAATAAAATTAAAAAATATTTATTATTTTAAAGATTATTTAAAATAAAAATAATTTATAATATCCTTAATTTTAAAAATCTCCTTTAAGATATATGTAATTTTTAATAATTTTTTTATATAAAAAAATAATTACCATAATTTATATTTTTTAAAAAATTAATCTTGACAATTATATTTTATGTAAAAATTTTTAGGATTTTATAAAATTAAATTCCCGGAATATTAAATTATTTTATACAAATTAAAATATATTAATTTTAAATATTTTCTTAATTATATTTAATTATTATTTATATTTAAATTATATCGCAAAAAATTTTTATTTTTATAAATTTAAAAATTTTAAAGATAAATTAATAATATTTTATTAATATTATAATAATTATTTTAAAAATAATTAATTTAATATAATAAATAATTTATTAAATTTAGCTTTTTTTTTTTTAATTAAATCTTTAATTAATAAAATTTTAAAATTAATTTCAATTAATTTATTTTAAACATTTTATTTTTTTTTTATAATTTTTTTATTAATTTAAATAAATTTAATAATAAATTTTTATATTATAATAAAATATATATTTTTATAATATTATTTATAAAATTAAAAATAATTTATTTTTAAAAATTATTAAATTTTAAAATATTAAATTTATATTAAAATATATTTTTTATTTATAATACATTTTATTATTATTTATAAAAAAATTATGAAATTTAAAAATTTTATTAAATTTTTTTATTTTTATTAAATATTTTTTTTATATTAATAATGATATAAATATAATGAAATTTTAAATTTTAATTTAAAATCATTTTAAATTTTTTTTTAATCGTAAAAATTTAAATTTTATTCAAAAATTTTTTATAAAATTAAAATTATAAAAATTAAAAATATCTATTAAAAATTATTAATTTATTATTTTCTTTTTAAATAAAAAATATTTAAAATTTTTTGCAAATCTAATATTTTTGGAAAAAATTTTTTTTAAATAAATAAATTTAATAAAAAATTTAAATAAAATAAATAAATAATAAAATATTAATATTATAAATTAAAAATTTTAAATAAAAATAATTTAAATGAATTAAAATCAATGATTTATTATATTATTGATTTTTTTTTATTTTATTTTATTTTTTAATTTTAAAAAAATTTTAAAATTTAAATTTATTTTTAAAATAATTATTTAATTTTAATTTAAAATTTTTTTTTTTTTTTTAAAATAAAAATATTTCTTAAAATTCTAAATGTTAAAATAAATATTATATCTGGTGGAAAATTTTTCAAAAATCTGGCGCGATAAAAAGGCCAATTAATATATATCTAATCGAAATTGATAAATATTACAGCATAAAAATCAGGAGAATCACCGAAATTTCAATCATTATTAAAATAATAAAAAACAGTATTTATTGCTATTTTTTTTTTTTTTAAAGATTTAATTTCTGCG
>JAEAOA010002348.1:2555000-2795000 GCA_016746295.1 Potamilus streckersoni | reverse complement strand
TTTTTTTTTAATTTAATTTATTTTTTAAATAAAATTTAATATATATAAATAAAATTTTTTAATAAAATATTTTTTAAATTTTATAAAAAATAAAAAAATTATAAATAATATTAATAAAATTTTAAATTAAATTTTTTAATTAAATTTATAATTTTTTTAAAATTTTATAAATTAATTAAAATAAAAAAATTAAATTATATTATATTTTTTAATTAAAAATATTTTATTTTTTTTTAATTTTTTTTTTTAAAATTTATTTATATTTAAAAAATATTTACATAAATATTTAACTTAAAAAATTCTAAATTTTAATATTTTTTAAGTTATTAAATAAATTTTTGGGATTTCCATTATATTATAAAAAATAATCTTTAACAAAAAATTTAAAAAATTTATTTTTATTTATTTATAAATTTATTAATTTTTTTTTTTTATTATTTTTTTTTTTTTTTTAAATTTAAAAATAAATTTTAAATTTTTTATATATATTAAATAATATTTAATATTTTTTTTTTTAAATAATTAATGTTTTAAAAATTTTTTTTTTTTATATATTTTTTTTAAATTAAAAAAAAAAAAAAAATTTTTAATATTTAAAATTTAAAATATTTTTTTTTAATATAATTATAATTTTATTTTTATAAATTTTTTTTTTTTTTTTAAAAATTTTTTTTTTAAAAAATTATTAATATTTAATTAAAAATTTTATAAAAAAATTTTTTTTTATATAAATCCAATATAATTAATAATAAATATATAATAAAATTACTTATAAATATATTTATATATTTTTTTTTTTTTATATTATTAAATAATTATATTAATTTTTAACCAAATATATTTATTTTAAATATATATATATATATATATATATATATATATTTAAAAATATAATATAAATTAAATATATTTATTAAATAATAAAAAATTATATATTG
Organism: Potamilus streckersoni; assembly: GCA_016746295.1. Classification (NCBI taxonomy): domain Eukaryota; kingdom Metazoa; phylum Mollusca; class Bivalvia; order Unionida; family Unionidae; genus Potamilus; species Potamilus streckersoni. The sequence goes on along the minus strand of JAEAOA010002348.1, from coordinate 2,794,062 downwards.
AAACCATTAATTATATAAATATTACTAGATTTGATAAAATAATTTATCTTTATTAGACTATTAAATAAAAAATTTAGTGTTTCGATGAAAGATCTAGCTTTTAAAAAAATAGATATAACTAAACGTATCCGTTTTTAAAAAAAAAAATTTTCGAGAAGATGGTGCTGTTCATGTGTGGTCAACTTTTAGAGTTATTAAAAAAATTTTTATAAATTATAATGAACGATTAAAACGAGCAAAAGTAATTATTAACCACCTTGATAATTTAAAAAATAATTTTATTTTTTTAATAAAATTTTTTTAAAAGAATTTTATATAATATATATATTTATTTTTGACAAGAAAAAAATTCATATACATTTTTTAAATAAAAAATAAAAAAAAATATTATTTTTTAAGTAAAATAAAATCCAAATAAAAATAATATTTATAATTTACTATTAAATAAATTTAACCGTATTTTGAGCGAGGGTATCCATTTTTGCTGTTTAAAATATTTTTTTTTTTTTTTTTTACTGAATGATAAACCTAATATTGCGGATCTCAAACCGATGAGACTATCAGAGTCAATAAAAATATTTTATTTTTTGTTGCGGAGCGCATTACTTACTGAACATTTTTTTTACAAATGCGATGCGTGGTAATGGCTTAACAGATTTTTTAAGATTTATAAAAAAAAAAATGAATGGGCATAAAAAAACCGTTAAAAATTCTGGTGCATCTATTAAGGATGTTGCTAAGCTAGAAAAGTCATTAAGATTTCAATAAAGTAAAAAAAAAAATAAGAGATATTATAATTTAATACAAAAAAAAATTATAAAAAAAATGGAAGTCCTATAAATTATTTATTAATAATGCATATAATGCATGCATGGACTGATGCTTAATAAACTGTATTTCCACGAGACAGAAATAAATTAAAATTTATTAAAATATATATTTTTTTTTTTTTTAATTTTATTAAAAATATTATAAAAAGTGACCCTTATGTATTGTTTGGTTATTTCAGAGTTCGGAACACGATTATTTATGATCAATTTGTACGACGACCTAATGGTATATATTTATCGTACAGAATCTAATGTTTATGAAGAAATGAGAAATCTTGCACTAAAATATACTTCTGACGATAAAAAAAATAAAAAATTTAAAAATTAGACAACTAAATATTAAATAATTTTTTTTACAGTACCATCGGTAGCGGCTCATTTCGCTCAAAAAAAAAAATGGAAACCTACAAAAAAAAAATTTTATTAAAATTTTTATTGAGGATATACAAAAAAAAGTTGCATAAATATGGGCACGGTGGATATTATGGAATACTAAATACGATTATAATAATTTGTTATTTCGTCGATATGGCTGCATTGTTATCCTGGGAGTTTTCTTGGATATGGTGTGGAGAATTTTTAAATAATAAAACAGATTCGGACACCCTAATACACATGACATGACCAATATTATTTTTTTCGATAATAAAAAATTTTACCACCAGATTTTTTTTTAATTTTTTAAACAGGATTTGCATATATAGAATCAAATTCGAGTTAAAAAAAAATTATTTCCATCCGATTATTAAATTTATTTGGTTTTTTTTTTTAAAACATTTTTCAGAAAAATGTTGGACTCCAATATATTATTTTTATTATTAAGATATATGATTGATTTTTAAAATTTTTTATATCGTTAAGGGTTAATGAAGCGATTATATCCTATTTTATGCACAAAAAAAAATTTTTTATTTTTTTTTACCATAAGAACCGGACAGATTTATATTAATATGATGATGCCAGGAAAGAATTTCCTGATCTAAAAAAAATTATTATGAATTAAAAAAAATATAATAAAATTATTATAATAATATATAAAAAAAAAAAATTAAAATATTATATATAAAAAATGAAATGATGAAAAAAACGTGCAAAAGATCTTGGTAGAAAGATAATCGGCAATTTTAAAAGGCATAATATCAAGGCAGTTCATATCATAAACGGCACTGCGTAAAGATGATTATGGACGATTGATTTTTTTTAAGATTATAATAAAAATAACTGATAAAAAAATATTAAAAAAAAAAAAAACATTATTTATAAGCCGAAGTAATAATGCTTATATTTATCGGATGGGATTTTATTTACCATTACCATTGTAAATTATAATATAAAATGAGGGCGACTCACCGCAGTTTTTTATCATTTAAGATCTTTAATGCTATTTTATATTTTATAAATTTATTGTAAAATATGATAAATTTTTTTTTTCCTCGTACGCTGTTATATTTTTTTTAATACGGATTTTTATTTTATATAAAAAAAAAAAATAAAAAAATTTTTTTTTATTTATTAAATCCGCTATTTTTGGTAATGGTGAGTGGGGAACATGGAGGATAAAGCAAAAAATATACTAAATTTTTTAAATTAATAATTTTTAATTTAAATTTTAAAATTGAAAAAAAAAAAAATATATATATATAAATTTTAAAATAATATAATCAAATCAATTTTAATTTTAATTTTTAAAAATATTTTTAAAATATATTTATATATGTTTTTAGAATATAATATAATTTATTTTATCTTAATAATGTGGAGGGTCAGGTAAGGTAAAACAACTCGTTAAATTAATTATTTATAAACAATTTTTCAATTTTAGATATTTTAATTTACACATTTTTTTTTACTACATAAAAATTTTTATAGAGAGATAAAAGAACGATTAAAAAAAAAAAAAATTTATATATAATTTCATTTTTTTTATAATATATATATATATGGATAAAAAATGAGCGAAAAATTAATAAAAAAATATATAATTAAAATATATATATATATTTATTTATATATATATATTACGGTGTCGTTTTTTAATAAACACTAAAAACATCCTTAATAATTATTTGAATATTTATTAAAAAAAAACACACGGCTGTGAATATGTGTGGTGATCATGGTCAAACCACCTTTTTTGTTGGACAGTCTCCACATGAAAAATAAAAGAATAATGTGGATTATTATTATAAAAAAAATATTTTATATGATGATCATAGAGCTATTAAATGAACCGCTATAAAAAATTTTAAAAAAAAAAAAGATTAATCAGACTACAGCCAGATAAAATACAAAAAAATAATGCGTGAGATAATTCAAAATTTTTTACATTAAATGAAATTTTAAAAAAAAAATTTTTTATGGAGACCTACTGATTTGATAGTCGCAAGTAGAAAGATAGTTTCGTGATGAATTGCAAAAAAAATTATTTACGTTACATATAAAGAAAATTTTTTTTAAAAAAAATTTTTTCAAATCTACCAGTAATACCATTATGTTATCGCCCAGCAGATACTCGACGACAGAATATTAATTGATGTTGAAATTCCTGGTGGAGATATTTTAAAATAAAAAGTATCCGAGTACAAAATCTGGTATTGAATGATATTATTTTGATAATATCAATTCTTTTTGAGAGCGCATTGAGTATGGATAAATCACCGTGGACGTTAGGATACGCTATTACGATTCATTCGTCACAGGGATTAACTATCTCTGATACAAATATCAGGATTTTTAAATTTATAAAAATCGAATCGAATCGAATGGTCAAAATTTAGTTATATCTTGCAGTATCTCGCGTCAGAAGAATAACTCAACTACATTTTTTTATATATTATATTATTATTGATAACTGAGGAGATTACTAATGACGCTAAAAAAAAAAAAAAAAAAATTAGCGTTTTTATAAACAAATGTGAAAAAAAAAAAAACGTGATTTTTGATATATTAAAATATATGAATTAAAAAATTTATATGAATAATATAATTAATTCATGTTTATGTACGTATATTATTTATAAAAAAGAGCATTCAGAATATACGAATCAATAATAATAATAATAATAATAATAATAATAATAATAATAATAATAATAATAATAATAATAATAATAATAATAATAATAATAATAATAACAACAATAATAATTCCCTAACATTGATATTAAGCATACAAAATAAGCACACAGCCAAACAAATGAAAAATATATCTTACAAAATTGTTTTATACTAAAAGTTTTGTTTTAAAGTGTTCTTTTATCAGTTTTAATATTTGTAAAATCATGTTTAGAGGTATATTGTTTAGCTAGCAAAGAATGTTTAAAGGTATGTGGTTTAACTTAGATGTAGCTACAATCAATGAGAAAAAAATCGTTATCCTTGCAGTTTCAGAAGAGAGCACACAACAGACGTTAATATGACTTAAGATGGCATTCGAGAGTTTCCGCAGTCACTCATTGCTGGATCTGTGATCGCTTACTTACCAAAGGGTAGAGCTTTTCCACAGGAAGTTCCGGTACCAAAACCAGTGATTACTGTCAGTCACATCATTGGCAAGTACAGACAAGCCGCACCCAACGCATACAATCTACAGCTGAGAATTTCCCCAAGCAAAACAAAAATCACTCTAATGTTTCATAAATTGCGTGGGTATGATAGCCACTTAATAATGCAACCAGAAACCACGGCATTGTAATCGCCGTTATGAATTCGTCCGTTCGCAATCACTCTTAGGTATGTTTCAACCTATGCGGACTTGATGACTAGAAAGTGTGTTTCCATACGAGCACATGAGTGACTGTTCAAACTCAGTAGCCACCGATTGAAGGGTTTTATTCATCTCTGTTACGCATGTCAGACAAAATACGAGCACGCAAACAAGGTTTGGTCTGCATTCGATTGCAAAAACATGGGCGACTATCTGCGCATCGATGTATTGTTTCTCGCTGATGTGATTGCGAAATAAATTTCGTGATTCGTGATACTGTCATGCTCAATCATGCACATTACTTCTCGTCATCTTGTATGACTTGGGATGCATTGCTGTACAAAACTAAAATCGAGTTGGAATTGTTTATCGACGTTGACCAGCATCTATTTATTGAGAAATCTCTTCGTGATGAGATTTTTATGTCGAGTCACAGAAACGTTGACGCATACAACTCAAACGTGGATGGGTATGACCACGCTGCCCCGACCAATTTCATCTATCTAGATAACCGCTATGGCTGAGATTTGATGCAACCATTGCCGGTTAGCGGGCTTCACTCGATTGATACCACACACACTGACGTGCAAAAACACGTATGCGATTACAACATCAACAGTGACCTCGGACTCGTATTTGGTATTGACTTATAATACCCAGAACATTTACATGATGCGTACAACAATTATTCTCCCCGGACGGAAATACACTGAACCCCCAAAACTAGTACAAAATCTTAGACCCAAATTCAATTATGTTCTGCACGTAGGAAGCCTTTGTTGTATCTTCAGTTGGGTATGCGTGTAACCAATATCCATCGAGTTCTTGAATTTTAACAGCAGGCATGGCTCGAACCGTATATCCAGATGAATACAGATCTGAGAACAGCAGCCATCAATGCATTTGAAATGTCTTTTTCAAGCTCATGAACAATTCTTTGTTCGGAACAACCATAGAGAATCTGAGCAAGTCGACCTAGTCCGTGATATGAATAAGATATGCTTCGAAGACTCATCACTGACCCGGTCTCAGAAACCAGAAAGATCTCTTATGGCACATTATTACCCTTCACAGTTACGTATCGAAAATAAAGCTCACAAAATCAGTTTAGTTTGGTTCTTCCGTGTTGAACTTGTCAAAGCCAATAATGAACGAGTTTTACTATGACAAAATCAGATCGTTTCACCAGGATTGGATCAAGATGCTGCACACAACATCGTATCGCTGCTGATGCACATCACATCCAAAGATGTGTACACGGATATGGCACAGCCAAGTATTGTCAATGAATTTGATACCAGTATTTATCCGAAAGATCATTCGTTATTTAGTAACACTAATTAAAAGATTGTTGGTAAGTTGAAAGACGAATGTTTGGGTAAACCATTCGAAGAGTATGTGGGACTACGCCTAAAATGTACTCGGTTGTAGTTGGACCTCTCTCAGTCGCAAATTGCGCAGAAATATCTCAAGCACGACATGTCTTCGAGATCAACGTGAATTCGCATACACGGCAAATGCGATACGAAGTCACAAATATCACTTGGATGTTTGCCGATTTATTAAGTTAAGTCTCCGCTTGATACCAAGTGTTGGGTACTCATCGATATAATCACCACCTATGCCCTTGGTTATCGTGCTGTTGCGCATGTAACGTCCATCGACATGTTAACACAAATCTTGGTGACAATTCCGTAGTCGTTGGAACGACTTACAATTCCTCTCGCACAAATGCTGAGCTGGAAGGCTTTGGTTCACCCGGTGACGGTCCCCATCGATAGCGTGTTGGTTGCCTTGGAGTTCCAATCCGTTCTGAAATCGTAAATATCTCAACGGATCATACTGGGTCAATTGCACGTAGGTGTGAACATTCTAACCTGGTGCATACGGATATGAAACAAACTTGTCTCCGAGTAGTTGTAATGGTGCCAGCTGTAATATCATTTTCTAAATAGAAGCGACAGTCTCTTATCAAATCGGTTTGGCCGGTTTCAATCCGATCGTGAGTGTGACTTCGTTCTTTAGTACTGCAATGACTAATGGAAGTCGTGCTACCGATTCGTGTGATTGCTCTGCGATCCTAGACCGCTCTTCGATTTGAGGCATCATTGACAATCCCTAAGCGTATTGATGTTCGAATAACCGTTTCGTGAGTATGCGATAAATCGTTCCACAATAGCTAGGCCACAATGAAAGTTGACATGCCCAAAACGAACTCGCACAGTGTTTTGTCAACAGGGCAGTAACAAATCCAAGAAATTCTTTACACTTGTAATAATCGCGGCCATGTTAGTTACGAACGTGTATAAATGAGTTCGAGTGCATCTGCGACGATTTCAGAAGCTTTTGACGTCAGCACCTCAGCTTTGTATCTTCGACAGTGGCTAACGGGTACTTGTGGATGCGCAATCAACCTTCCCGATAACGGATATGATCGTGTGGAAGAAACAACCAATTAGCCTGATGAGCCTCATTTGTATTGGAAATCAAATCACCCACATGAAATATTTTTGGTACTCGAAAGTAAAATTGCCATAGCGCTTATTCGGTCAAACATGTTCATGCAACCCCATGAGTGACCTTTTCCTCACATGCACGGCGGCTTCACCTCTCCAAAATCCACGCAGACTGTAGAATAATTTTGATAATGTTCGACTTTTTTGTGTCTATTGAGAGGTACTGGAGGCTGAGCCTAAAAGTGCAATATTTGCTTTCATACCTTCTTTTACTGCCTATATTGCGATTCGTTCTTCAGCACCTGGTTCCTTAATCACATTCAGGTCATGGCTAGGAAGATCCATGTAGGTACGCTGACTTAAGCAGATATCGTTGCATGTTTCTTTACGCAAGGCAATGTTGGCAATACGCAGCATTAATACTATCCACCTGTCCTTTACCAGTTGGTTGTTAGAATCCAGTTGCATATCCAGCAGTAGATTGGTACCACATTAATTGTATATAATCCCGGTAACTTTATTAATGTAGCCGTAATATCACAGCCAACATTTTTTTTAATGAATGTGAATTTTCTCTGCTACCCATCGAAGACAAGTTTCAGTATTCGCTGCTCGTCCATTATGTATTTGAACTCAAGCTGGATCTGCGTTACGGGTTTTCATGCAGCATCGTATACAATATAAAGACACGATTGTATTTTATACTGTATTATTCAATGATATCACCAACAAGGAAATTCGCTGATTCTTTCAAAGAGTTTTCCTTGAATGACTTCTTTATGCAGGCAACGTCTAAACGATCGAAGTATAGTGATGAAATTGTATTTCCAAACTCAGTTCGTTTACTTAATCAGGAAAAATATCAACTGTTGTTGAATATAATTTTACAATGAATGAAGTGGGATCAGTTGTACGTGATTGCGCAATCGTCAAATGATCAGCCGGGTTATAATGTTTTAAAAGAACTCCAAAAAGCGTTGAGTGACAGAGTCGACGTTACGACGTCGTTGATGAAACGGATGAGACGGCGCGTGTGCTACGCGAAATCAACTGTGCGATGCAAGTCATTACCTCGATGGTTACACTCTCGTCAGCGAAACAGAATTCATTGTGACTTGTTTTGCACTTATTACCGCTGGTGAATCACGTACAATTGAGATCGCACTAGCGTCACAGCGAGTGTATTACAATTTGCCTAACATCCTATCACAACCGTTTGTGTTTTCAGCAGACACTTGAGCTAAGTGGTGTACTATTGAACTTTCTGTCAGCGCGTACGACATAGAAGAATCAATCCATTAAGGAATTTGACGAATAATCACTTGATGATTTGCATATGCTGTGCAATTACTGTACGTGCCAGTGAGCCTACATTTAACTCTGTAATTGCACTAGAATATCAAATGTATGCGGTTGACATTAAACAGTCATCAGTGAGATCAGCTTTAGGTTGGTCTGATAACATTTCGGATGAAAATTAATATTTTCGTGTTGGATGTCGTGTCGCGCCTGATATTGTGAGAGGTACCTCAGCAACGCAGATCAAATTAACTTGTGACGCAAATAGTTGTAATTATGAAAGCAGGTCTGAAACGACAGGCGATATTGCTCATGGATATTTACTGTTTGCGGTTTTACCAACCGTGGAACCAAGTGATTTTACATCGTTTACGGTCACAGCACCAGTGTATCTTCCATGTCATAATAAGCGTTTTACGCTTGTGGATCAAGACGGTCTCGCTAAACTGAGCAGCGAAATATTGACAATACAACTCTTCATTAGACATTTAAATATCATAATAATTGTCATATGTGGACGTTTGCAACCCTTACGTGTGGTTTACAATAGATATCCTGTTTATGAATGTATGTAACTGGCCTCGGTGATTTTGTTCGTGGATTGTTCATTGGTGCACCAAAGGTACTCGGTGATCTGACCTCCCGCGTTGCACCAATCACTAAACAAATTACAATGCGAGCCGTTGATAGTATCAAACGTGCTACTTGGGATTGGATGAAGAATCTGAAATCGAGAGTGATTGAGTCAATTCTAGTTCGACTACAACGATTAATGACTCCAGCAACGTCAAAAGCAGTTATATTATTATCGACATAAACTCTGCCGACTGAGCTGGTAACATTATTATTGAAGCAGCACAGGAACTTCAGTGATTGCATATCTGGTAGTGAAAAGTGGATTTTGACGGCGATCCGTCATGGAAAGCTATTAGACTAAACTAATAATGTATAAACAATGCCTCAGTTCAAAGATATGTCTGGTACTGCATTTGACATGGACGTGCCTGTGTTAGTAGATCGAAGTAAAACAGAATTTCATTATTTCTCATACCCAGCCAGACTCCAATAAATTTAAAATAGAATTGCAAGTAAAGAACCTCTCCATGCTTTTCGTTTCATTTGAGGCATTCTTAGAAATTAAAATATAACTTGTACAGGCCGATAATACCAGTTACTAATCCAATGCCCAAGTGCGATTCGTCCATAACGTTATCGTAGCGATGTTTGACAATACACGGAAAGGAAATGGAATCAACTCTTGACATAGTTGACGTAGCCAAATACAGTCATGATTACACGAGAACATCTGACAAATGATATTTTTTATAGATGCCGATTATAGACCATTTGAATTGGCGATAATACTCATTACTAACTAAGCCGCCGCTAATGATACTAAGGTTTCAGGAACGACAGACAAACCAGCTAATCCCTTTGCTGTTCTAACCCCTCCCAAACCAAATTTCAATCTTGGATTTGCACAGCGTCGATCACAACTTATTGGTGATTTATTATGATTTTCTTGTGCAATTCCCTTCAATCATGCATTTGGTTGTTGTGGAGATGTTTATAAGGTTATTTATGCAATTTGGTGTACAGGAGGTAATCCTGGTAAAGTTGAGTTGTTGACATTAACTTTGTGGATGCCTGTGCTAACCCTGACTACAGAATGATGTTTGTTAACGTTTATGCCGTCAGGAACCGCGTCAACGTTTACAGGTTACTGCATTTGTATGGGAAAATATGACGGAATATTTCTGATGGATATACTGCACGACCTTGAGAGTGCAGTATATCCATCCAATAAAACGAGTACATATTTTCCCATGCAAATGCAATAACCTTTTTGTTATATGCTCATTGTTTTATTCTACCTAAGGCTTAATTATATAAACAATAATACACTAACAGAAACAAAGTAACTGAATTAATGCTGTATTTCAAACTAAATACATAAGCACATATTCATAAGTACACAACAACATGATTAATGCGCACATAACTCCGTCCAGATAAATTTAAACTTCCGTTGCGCAAAACATCGCTTTCGAAAGAAATGGCGTTTTTGGTCTAAAAGTTAAATTTAGAGACTTATTGTTAATGAATGCGCATTGCTGCAACTTTTCCATTTGGTCTGGAATGAACGGATTTTGGTATTTTCGTCGATTCTACTAAATTTCGTGATTATGGACTGGATTTATATTTGTCAATTCTATATGAAGTACATCTGATTTCAGCAGCGAGGTAGCAGCGTGTTGACATATGCAAGTGTGTTTCTGTTATGTCATTGAATGTTTGGAATCACAATGTGGGGAAAATATGAAGTCTATCGATTGTAATTATCAAAAACTCTTTGGAGAATAATGTTCATTTTATTTTGAGTGCAGTAAGGAGGATGTAATTGTACATGGAATGTAGTCAAAATTACAGTACAATTTCGAAAAGTGTAGTAAAGCTTTATAACCCATTGCATGGCTCATGTAATTAGGATATCACTGTTGTTATAGAATATCATGTACTGATATTACCAATTACTAAGAAAGTACCTTTTGATGAAATTCAGGATGTAAAACTGTAAGTATATTTTTTGCTATTATTATTAACAGCGAAAGAAGACATGCTTATGCCTTGTCGCTTGCACGCTATTTGTAGGGACCCAGGAACTTTATGACCTGTCTGGCGTCTTCTATAGCTAGCCTAAATACGAAACATTGTATTAAAAAATTTAACGTGAAATATTGCAAAGCAGCTTGTATGCGGCAAGCCACGAAACATCTCCTTTAGTTCATTCAGCAACAAATTTAATCAAGCAAAATGTAAAGGGTCTACTAATTGAGAGTACATGATTTGTTTATAAAGTAGTTCCTAATACACTATTGGACACACGTGTCGTGCAGGTAAGTACGATATGAAAGTATGCAATATAGTAAAATATTGCACGATTCGGACAACGTAAAATTAACGGAGACAAAAATGAGCATATAATAATGTCGTTTCTCGAACATACCACAGACGCGCACCAACTAATTTGTATTACAGCGCAGTTCATATGGCAAATAAGCACTCAACATGATACTGTACCAAGGCACGCGTTCATAGCGTTTGAAAATGTAAATCGATATAATAATCAAGACCAAACCAAATGTTCTTGGACCACATAAAATGACTGAAGTTTCTTTCAGGAACCCTGTGAATAAATTCAGCTTAATAACTATACAGTTGCCTATCAATGTAATCATACTGCAGGTACATATTACAGTCTGTTGTCGCATATGGACTGGCTTTAAAGTATAGATACTGGTCTACAGATTTCCTAACAAGACTTTTGTACGTTGTACCCGATTTATTACTTTTCACTGGAACAATTAGCGATGTTCATGCAATTCTTTGTCGACATGTATTTTCATGCACGAGTAAGTCAGGTTGCTGAAATTTACAGATGTTATGCTGTGATACATTGGTGTATGGCTCTCTTGTTAGAGGGTGCTGGTGGCCCAATTAGGTTCATCGAGGCACCTGTGGACAATACAGAAGAAAATTGCATAATTAAACTTTTGACTTATTTAAATAATGTCATGTCACGAAGTGATGGCGGACCTTAGTGAAAAATCAAATTGCAAAAATAAAAATGCAATGACAAATGATTGTGTGGTCACACTAAAACTTTCTCCGGCAATATTGACCGGAAACGTTCCCATGTGGATGATCCAAACACAACTCGCTCAGCTTAATGCGGCCAAACACCTGAGTGACATTAAAATTATCCAGGTCGGAGGTAACACAAATGCAAACGACCGATGGAATATTTCCATTTTATGAAGCGGTTCAAACATTGTTGACACAAGCGGCTCCAGCGGTTTCAGAAGCAATAGTGTTTGAGGCTGTCAGAACTGCATATTGAATGGCGCTGAAATATGCAGTCGATGGACGCATATAAAAAGAAAAAGGCTTTCAATTACCATTAACACATTGCCGAATACGATGGGGCAGAGGTCTTCGATTATCCGGTCGCAGAAGATCACGTCGTTAACCAGTCTTAATTTATTCGCGATGGCAAAATCAAACATTTCGTAGTGTCTTTATGCGAAATGAACTTGGATTAATGGTGTCACACACACACGTGAAACCGGAATTGTCAACCTGGATTTGTCAACATGACCTGGTTCTCATCTGGCTGCATGTGTGACATCTCAACATCGTTTGTATTATGGCTCGTATGTACTTGCTCACCAGTTGAAGTTGTTAATTATTTAAAAATGATGAACGACATCCACTTATTCAACAATAACAGTAAGAACCCAGTTGCATGGTCCCAAGTGCGGTCATCTTACTGTTGAAGCGTTGGGTGCACTAAAGTGTTCATCAATACCGCATGCACTTATTGATTTCACATTAAAATACTTTATTATTGTGCAAAATGTTTATTGACATTTACGAACTTTACTCTGCTGGACGACAGTGTGCTGATATGGGACTGAGCACGCATGTCACCAAAACGGATTTGGCTCAGTTTGCTAGTCGTGTTGTTGGTGGTGTTGAACCTGGAGAGCTAGTGATTTTTTTTACTATGAAACGGGTAAACTGCAAATTTCTGATGTTGACACTCAAGATTTTATTGTCAAAGTAAAAGACACTGTCTCGAAAAACCTTGCTGAGATCACTGAACACGAAGGGATCAGAGACAGCGGAGTTCCGTTGCGTTTATCAAAAACTGTGATGATACAGCTATTACAAAAAGACAATACCTGCATAAAGAAATCACTCATGTCCTCAAATAACCCACGTGTAGTAACTTACAGGTATATTAGTCAAAGAAGAAGAGAAAAAAATCGAAGGTAAAACTTAACCAAATGGCCGACTTTTTTCAGCTTACTTTACTGAAAATGGTTTTCTGATACCAAATGGACACATCTTCAATCAAGATCATACTTGTTTATCAGACCTGGAAGTAAAAGTAATTGGGATCGATTGGGAATGTTGATAAATGGTAAGCGGCATCTTGACTTAATTATGTACCAATATTACATAGATCGATCACTGTTGTTATAGAATATCATATATCGATATTACCAATTGCTAGCTAGATCGATCACTGTTGTTATATTATATCATGTATCGATATTACCAATTACTAGATCGTTCACTCTCGTTATGGCATGTTATGTGTTGATAATACCAATTACGAGATCGATCATTGATGGTATAGAATATCATGCACTGATATTACTAATTACTAGATCGATCGCTGTTGTTATATTATATCATGTACTGATATTACCAATTGCTAGATCGATCACTGTTGTTATAGAATATCATGTTCCGATATTACCAATTGCTAGATCGATCACTGTTGTTACATTTTATCGTGTATTTATATTACCAATTACTAGATTGATCACATTTGTTTCAGAATATCATGTACTGATATTACCAATTACTAGATCGATCACTGTTGTTATATTATATCATGTACTGATATTACCAATTGCTAGATCGATCACTGTTGTTATATTATATCATGTACTGATATTACCAATTGCTAGATCGATCACTGTTGTTATAGAATATCATGTATCGGTATTACCAATTGCTAGATCGATCACTGTTGTTACATTTTATCATGTACTTATATTACCAATTACTAGATTGATTACATTTGTTACAGAATATCATGTACTTATATTACCAATTGCTAGATCGATCACTGTTGTTATATTATATCATGTACTGATATTACCAATTGCTAGATCGATCACTGTTGTTATAGAATATCATGTATCGGTATTACCAATTGCTAGATCGATCACTGTTGTTACATTTTATCATGTACTTATATTACCAATTACTAGATTGATTACATTTGTTACAGAATATCATGTACTGATATTACCAATTACTAGATCGAAAACTGTTGTTATAGAATATCATGTGCTGATTTTACCAATTATTAGATCGATCGGGGCCCCGAGTGGTCTAAAGCGCTGTCCGTTGCGGATCACTGCCATCTCACCTCTGTCTGCGTGTGTTCGAGTCTAGGATTCGGCGAATGTGGATATGTGAGAAAGCTTGCAAGTAGCTTCTCGTGGGTTGGTGTTTTTTTCCGGTGATTTCCCGGTTTCTTCCTTCACCATTAATACTGGCCGCCATGAATCGTGTGCTGAAAAATGGCGTTAAGCCCAACAACAAACAAACAAAACTAGATCGATCACTGTTGTTGTAGAATATCATGTACCTATATTACCAATTAATAGATCGATCACTGTTGTAGAATATCGTGTGATGATATTGTCAATTACTAGATCGATCACTGTTGTTATACAATATCATGTACCGATTTTACCAATTACTAGATCGATCACTGTTGTTATAGAATATCATGTACCGATTTTACCAATTACTAGATCGATCACTGTTGTTATAGGATATCGTGTGCTGATTTTACCAATTACTAGATCGATCGCTGTTGTTGTAAAATATTTAACATTTGTATTAGCAACATGATTAGTCGCCGGAAATGAAATTCAGTTCGAAGAACTCAAAGTTTATAAGAACGGCTACTTAAACATCATCGACGCTTATGTTTAAGAATAAATTTTGATATCATTAAAAAAAGTAATTAAATCTGACCGCGGTTACATGGCTGCGGAATTTATCGACGTGGACGGCAGCGGATGTTAACACTGATAACAATTTTGCTCCACTTCTCTATGGGTATTTGCTTGAAAGTGGTGTTAGCAAACCCTCGTTTGAAGTGTCATACAGCTTTGTCATTCTCAAGTAAAAACCGCCCTCGTGTGCCACAACCAAATCTAGGTCAATTTTGAATCATCACGCAGTGAAACTCTCAAAAGTTGACTTTATCACCAGACGCAGCAACAATCCGAATTATTTCTATAGCAGCGAAGTGGCATTCACCGCTGTTTCCGCTCCGGTTAGGTTCAACTATTTTGACTCATTTGAAAGATTTCAACTGTTATTGAACAAGGATGCGATTGTTCAGGTAACAGTTACCGAACAAAGACAATCATTAGATGAAAAAAGTACAGGCTTAATCGGTATGTTTTTGAATGAAATTTGCTCTAGTAAATACTATTTATGGTCTTGCCGCAGCAATAACTATTGGTCTTGATGTGGCCAGAATCACTGCAACGACAGCCATCGTAAGTGCACCAGACTGAATTATTATTTGGTCTACATCTAGTCTGGTCCCCTGCTTAGTATGCTCCCTGCGATGAACTCCGCTATACTAACACTCCGCTATACTTAGTATAGCGGAGTGCCGCTATTCTTAGTATAGCGGAGTGCATCGCAAGGAGCATACTAAGCAGGGGACCAGACTAGTCTACATTGTAAATAAAGTAATTAGCATGTGCGAATTCGAAATCGTGCCAGCGGAAATGGACAATCACCTACAACCCCGAGCACAGATAAGAAATCATGCGGTTGTGGATTTACAAACAATACAAGTCAAGTAAAACAATTGTCACTTTCTTGGATCCACGGGTTACACATTATTTTAATTTGGCTTGCTTACCAAATCATTGGATATAGAGTCTGCAGCTTTGGGCCAAGACCCAATGAGATAAGAAAGCCAAAACGCCCAATCTGACACTATTTGTTTATTTATTGGTATGCACTATGTGCTTATTTATTGGTTTGCAGACCTAACTAACGCTATGTGAGGTATTTAGTATTATGGCATGTGTGCAATGTAAACAAACTGTAAGAGATGAAGGGCATTCTGAGATAAAGTTGATTGGGTGTAAGTAATTGAACATAACCAGCTTCCAAGAACAATGAATTTTTTGCAGGGTATTTCGAATGTATATGCATACCTGCGGCTGAATCAGCTATGTAATGCAGTCGCTGTTATGCGTTATTAAACTGTTGTAACTATTGCTTGCAAGATTAAGTATGCCCTCATCAATATCCAGTGTTGCATAAACATTTTGCATACAATATATGTGTGTTTCCGACAAGAAAATTGATAGAAAGACAGATAATTTGGTGTAGAGAAGCGTAATGTGCAACTAGTTTGGATCAAGAACCCTCGCTAGCTTTTGCCATTCACGATCCATATTCATAAACGCATGTGTCTTTACACTCTAGTTCTGATAATAATTCAACCTAATGAAACTGCAACAATAATGGAAAGGACCTTCAAAACTGCCATAACTTACTGACCAGGTACTGTGCGTGCTTGTTTAATTAAAACGAACAGAAAACAGCTTACAATACTTGGTCCGCTGTTGCATTTTGGACAGGCAGATTAGGGTCCACGCGATTATTGTTATGAATTTTAGTAAATAGTGTAGACCCTTTACCACCGATAGAAAAATAAAAAGTAGATCTGGGTCTACGATGTACAGGTGAATGCTGTACTGTGATACGTTTGGTTAATGCTAGCCTCCATGAAATACTAGTTAGCGTTTGCGAAATAAACCTCCGCAACTTATCATGCCTTCATTTACACATTCCTTAACACAAAAATGATCAAGACATGCATCTGAATTTTTGTGTGAAAGCAGCTCGTTACCAGATTTTGATCTTCGATAAACATGTAGCTTAGCAACTGTATTTTGAAAGTCGATGTACGTTAGTAAATACTTTTTTCTTTTGCGCAAAAAAACTATTATCATAACCTCTCTCTCTCTCTCTCTCTCTCTCTCTCTCTCTCTCTCTCTCTCTCTCTCTCTCTCTCTCTCTCTCTCTCTCTCTCTCTCTCGTCTAACAAAAACAAAAAACATTCATTATTACAAGTATTTACAATAAATTATTTATTTTCTTTTGTATGAAATTTCTAATTTTATTTATTTCGTGCCTTTAAATATTTTGATCATACTTCCAATAACTCTATAATCCTTGTTTTATTTAAATTTCTAACAAAGCCTTTTTTTATCCAGTAATTCGATTTTTTACAAATCAGTTGACGAAATATACGTAAATTGTTGAAGACGAAGCGAATCCTCATTAATAAGAATTATTCTGCTGTATGGAAAACATTATCACTCATCGCGATCGCTTTTATCCACAGCCATCGGTAACACTTCATAATTTGTACAGAAATACAACACAGGTATTATGTCATATCAGTTCTAGTATGCAGTGAATATGTTTGTTGCAACCACAACTTCATGTTGAAAATTTCGGACCATTTTGAGAAAAAAATAAATAAGATAAATTCTTCCACCGTCAGACCTATTTTACAAATGTTTATGCATAAGCAAGGAAGCTTTTTGCGACGGAATATTTGATTGACTGAACCATAACATCTTTTAAATTTCAGTTGCGATGACATGGTAATAACAATAGTATAATATTTTTATTATAGAGTCTCTTTCTGTCTCTCTCATATTATTTTACTTATATATCATAATAAATTATGACAAGTACATGTTCTTAATTAACATAAATCAGCTATCTTAAACATTTCATGATAAACTATGTTGTATAAGAAAAACTTTTTACTTGTCCAAAATGATATATAAAGCATGTTATCACGAATTATTCAAATTAGAGTGCACAGCTTCACACACACACACACACACACACACACACACACACACACACACATAACCTTCTTTTGATCAAGAGCGGTCTAGTTTAATGACGTAATAAATAATATTCGATTTTGATGATATACGATCTCATTTATATTTTATATGCCCTGTAGCACACATCGACCAACTTAGTATGAACCATTTTTTATTTGAGAAATTTTGTCCGGTGCAATTACAAACATATGATCTTGAGGGATTTAGTAGAAAGCATAAGTTGTTATCACTGTGCCCAACAGTAACAAAAAGTATAACACCAATAATCTCAATGCCGATACACTTACAGTAACAAAAAGTGTAACACCAATAATCTTAATGCCAATACAAATACAGTAACAAAAAGTGTAACACCAATAATCTCAATGCCGATACAAATACAGTAACAAAAAGTGTAACACCAATAATCTCAATGCCGATACAAATACAGTAACAAAAAGTGTAACACCAATAATCTCAATGCCGATACAAATACAGAAAATGTACTTACATTTACATACTAAGCATAATAATTATTAAGAACAAATTAATTGTGATTCAAAAGATTGTGAGTTCAGTCAATTAAATTTTTTGATCATCCTAATACAATTTTTCACAGTCAAAAGTAGATGTCATATTTTTGCAGTTTACTATTAACATAAGATTGTCAAATAATACTGTTTCGCTCGTAAAGGACGAAATGGCATTAAGCATAGTACTTAGTCTGTAAGATTTTAAAATTTGGAACAATCTAGAAAAAAGTGTTTTGCATTTTAAATTTCACCACCAGAGCAATACTTTTTAGATACATGATTCTTATATAAATTGTAATTTAAATTGGTACAGTTTATTCTAAGTATAGCATATATGATCCGAGACATTCCATCACCAGTGTGGTAGTAACACAGAGTCGTTTCTTTATCGCGATTTAAGTAGGCTTTAAATTATGTATTGAAGGGTTGTTTCTCACTTCAACGGGTAACAATTTCCAGATTCGAATTGTAGAAGGTGGAAATGAATTACAGAAAAAGGTCGTTCTACACAATGGAGATCGAAGATCATTTGAAGATCGAATGGAGTAGGTCTCATGTTCAATAAATAAAGATCGGATCAAATCTTGAAAGATATGCGGGAGCGAGTCCGTTGTAAATTTAAAATAATTTAAACAGTTTACGCTTGTAAGGACTAGAGTTTAGACTTTATCAGCCGGTTTCATAGTACAATTATGAAGGAGACGCACTTTTGGTTGCACCCATAATTATTCTCATCGTCTCAACATTTATTTTTCTTTGATTTTTTTTTTTTTATCATGCATTGTACAATTGTCCCAAATGTGATCGGCGTAGTAAAACATTGGAATAATATGAAATTTGTTATTTTTTTTATAATGATAGTCGATCTAGTTTGAATCTTAAACTTTGTAAACGATCTAATTTCTTCCACGTTTTGTCGAAAATGTATTTGATATGTGTATGCTAAGTGGCATCATTGTTTAATACCAGGCACAAATGTTTGTGTCGAGTAACTTCTTGTAGGGTATCCTTTTCGGTCATGTATAATATAGGATGGAGGTTTTGGTTCTGTTTTCGTATTTTTTGAATTGATTCAGTATTATCTGGACTAAACGTAGGTAGCCAACGTCAGAACCATTCATATATCGTTTGAATATCACTGTTTAAGAGTTCACTAGCTGAGATCCAATTGTGTCAATGACTATATATAATGCTGTATCGACACCCAATAGTCTGATTAATGCTTATATGTTCTCTATAATATCGTTTATGAATATTACACGTAACAGGAGTCCAAAAACCGCCCAAATTCGATATTGATGGTATAGTATCTGATTTAGATTTGACATACCCTGTATCATACACCGCCCTACTTTGATACACGTATTGATTCGGATTTGATGTAACTTGTAGCACACACCGCCCATTCAGGTTTGACATACGCTGTTGCATATACCTACCAACCATTCTGTTTGATTTATCTTTTGACTACAGCAAGTATGCAGCTTGAAGTGTTATACATCATACGTGCTTATGTGACGCAAGATTTTTTACACATAACAAATAAACGGTGATCTGACAGTTTTTCGAGTTCAGTTAAACATACAAATGGAATCCTTGTCTCTAATTGTTATGAAATGGGTGGTATCGTTGAGTGTTTGTTGAAACACGCCTTGCAGGAAACGTCTGAGTGTATGGTTGGGATCGAGTCCACGAGTTAAAACCCCAAGAAATAACTCCTTGCTGCTCTCTTCCTGTCCCTTCGTATAAATCTAGTACTAGTGGTACGAAAGCTTGAGCTGGATAATGGAGTCCGTGACAAAGATGTCCGTCTCTGCCCGCGTCAGTCTTTGCACGACACTCACAGCAGTATGAGAAATGCATACGGTTCGACCGATCAAATAGTGGATGTGAATGCTTGTTCAAAAGGTTTCTCACTGGTTCTTGATAATGTGAGGGATTGCAACCATTTAGTACGTCACCCCTTATCTGAGGACGGTTGGGTTCTTCCCAAAAAGATGACGGTAGCTGACGCTGACGTAAAGGAACGGCCTGCGTAACAGGGTTCGCTTTTGTATCATCATCCTTTTCTGAAGTGGCATCCTTCTTGCCATGATTTATGCACAGCTCAACTTTTTCCATGGGAAATATCAGACTGATTCCATTAAAGACCTTCCGCACTAAATCCAAGCATTCCGGCTTAGACAGAAACTTCTTTATCCTTTAAAACATTCATCAATTCCCTCTTTTGTTTCTAAGAGAAAAAGTTGCTATCGTTTTTGTCTCCAAGTTACACCATATTAAGTGAATGTAATGTTAAAACACACGTCTGGCACAGGCTATGAATTGATTGTCGCAATGTTTAGAATGGATAGTATAACAGAATACTTTTTTTATCAGTTTCTTGCTTTGCGAAGCCTTGTACTTCTTACATGAGTAAAAAAAAAGCACTTTCTGTCCACCAAATCACTCCGCAGCCTGAATAGAGTGCGAAGAGTTTAAGCAAAACACTTTAATGTCTCACTTTCTTTTAAAGGTGTGTTTCTTTTTAACAGAGAATTAGTCCACTTTAAGTCGCTTTAATTCATCTCTGATTCTTTGTTGTGACTGGGAAGAGGTAGAGAATCACTGCAGTCGTCCTGTCGTTTTTAAAATGAATGGCATATACACAGACATTAGCATTCCGTTCCAAATATATTTACAGGTCTCCTGAATTCTGTAATTAATTTCTTCTTAAAAATTTGCCACTAAATCGACAATTTCAACTCAAGTCTCAATTTTCAAAATTGATCCTCACGTGTGTTGCTTTTCTTGTTTATTGTTAGAGCTCTCGTCTGCTTATTAAGGCTTCTGGCTGTGTTCAATTTGCTCTGTTCTTGACAATTTCGCTCATTCGCCCATCCTGTTCTGATTTATTACTCAAAGCAAGTATTATGCCATCCATGTACTATAATATATCGTCAGTTTTAGCAACACGTCATTTTTCTGTATTTCTGATTGCATTCCTGGTATACAGGCAAGATTGGTGATAATTTTGCGGAATGCACAAGAATGGTTGTAATTCACAACTACAACGTCTGCAATCCCAGACGCGCTAGGAAGAAAGTGTCAAAAGCCGAGAAAGTATTTATTTTCAGATGGTATCAGTAATCCAGTAAGTGTTTGTCATTCCCAAGTTTACTATTAGACGGAGAAACAAGAGTGCCAAACGCATAACTCGTTTTCCTTGGATTGTCGGTTTTCATCAACTGTTAAATTGCTCCCATAAGTGATTACAAATATAACGATTAGAGGAAAACGTCTTGATGGATACCAAACGTGTGTATTTACCTCCAAGTTCCAATAACAAATTCAGTATTTTATCCATGTATGAATATCTAACCCTTGACCCAAACTTATATACATTACAAAATCCATGTTTCAAGTTTTTATTTGGCATCATGGTGTTTACTTTATAGAATCCAGAAATTAGCACGTGGCTTGAAGCTATTAAAAAAAACCCAACAAACTGTAGACTTTTCACCCACACCGAGCGCCGGCAGATCAGGATCATTTGCTTAAGGTCTTTATTAGGTTGAACAAAGTAGTTTCTGAAATGTTAGTACTAATATTCGTACCCTTCGTCCTACCTTGTGTAACAAAACAATTTGAGGCTACGACATCGTAGCTACTGAAATGTCAGCGCATTATGAAACTTCTTTATTATGAAAGCTTATATGTTGAGTGCGCATTACGAATGAAAACACATTGTTATAAATCCACTGCCTTTTGTTTATCAGACCATAACGTAAGTATACGGATATAGTCTCTTCTAACAATTCAGGTAGACGTCTATAGTCTATTGCCTTAACGTAGAGGTATACCAAGGGTTTCATACACGCGGCCCGCAGGCTTCATGCGGCTCACCAAGCCGTATCATGTGGTCTATAAAATGATTGGCGTCACAAGGTGTCATGAGAGAAGCCTTTGGCATTCGAAAATGCCATCATGCGGCCATCAGGGTGGTTCGAGTTTGAGACTCCTGGTATAGACGCTTTCGGTAACCTAGTTATATTCCTCTATTATTAGGTACCAACTACGTTCAGTAGTTAATTAAGCTGCTGGACAAGAAGATACGTGCTATCATCAATAACGAATCCGTCTTTGCCGAGTGTTTTGTGTAGTTATGTTAACCATGACGCGACTGAGGGATTTCTAACCCCTCTCACAGTATACAATTACTACGAGGGAAAGGACTGGGCAAATAGTTATGTATAGAGCGACGAGATGAAGAAATGTGTGTGTGTGTGTGTGTGTGTGTGTGTGTGTGTGTGTGTGTGTGTGTGTGTGTGTGTGTGTGTGTTATACTATATTCAAAAACTCTGGTGTCATTTTTTTTTAAAAAATTATCCAACGGAGACCGGAGAACCATCACGATACTAACTTTTATACAAATATTATACCTTACACCATTTTCTTTTTTTGCTGTACGTAACAAAGAGCAAGTAACTAAATAAATTAAATACAAATTAAAATATATAAAATGGCCATTCCTAACACAAACATAATATAGCACGATTAAAACAAGACAGCATACACACATGCAATGTAATAGATTTATCCTTGGCCATTCCTAACACAAACATAATATAGCACGATTAAAAAACAAGACAGCATACACACATGCAATATAATAGATTTATCCTTGGCCATTCCTAACACAAACATACTATAGGACGATTAAAACAAGACAGCATACACACATAACACATGTAATATAATAGATTGATCACTAAAATTTAGGGACCGTGATATAGCAACCAGCCGCAAGACCAAGTGTCTGAATTTTGAAATATGTCATAAAACTATCCTGGGAAAGAGAAAAAAGGGACTAGGTCCAGAGATTTTGTGAATACCACAAGCCATAAAATAATAAAATGCGAACAGCAAATAGCAAACCTTCAACGAAAATTATAATATTTTTTCTTCCAATTCTTTTCAATATGTTTTACAGAACGCAAACATCTATATGTGGGACAAAAACATAAAAGCCTTTACAATTTTTGGATGGCTGTGGGTGTATGACCTTTAAGAGTCCAATAGCCTATCATGGTGAAAGGATGGAGATGTGCCTACAAATAAAACGGTTTTATTGTTGTGGAACGTGATCGGTGGATTACTACAAATAAAACGGTTTTATTGTTGTGGAACGTGATCGGTGGATTACTACAAATAAAACGGTTTTATTGTTGTGGAACGTGATCGGTGGATTACTACAAATAAAACGGTTTTATTGTTGTGGAACGTGATCGGTGGATTACTACAAATAAAACGGTTTTATTGTTGTGGAACGTGATCGGTGGATTACTACAAATAAAACGGTTTTATTGTTGTGGAACGTGATCGGTGGATTACTACAAATAAAACGGTTTTATTGTTGTGGAACGTGATCGGTGGATTACTACAAATAAAACGGTTTTATTGTTGTGGAACGTGATCGGTGGATTACTACAAATAAAACGGTTTTATTGTTGTGGAACGTGATCGGTGGATTATAGATCTGTCTGAGTAAATTACGCAGTGGAAAAAAATGGGAAGGAATGGAAATAATTTAAGCGGTGGAAAAAATGGAATGCAATGGAAATAAAATAAGAAACCGAAATTATTTTTTTTGGTTTTAGTTTTTTTTTCAGTAAAAAAAAATCAAAAGAACTTTTAAATGATCAGATTCATACATACCTGTATTACAAAATAGAAAATAAAATGAAGTTTCTAAACTAATGAAACAAGCGCATTTGAGAAGTACGCAATCGCTGCATTTTAGAAGTACGCAATCGCTGCATTTTAGAAGTACGCAATCGCTGCATTTTAGAAGTACGCAATCGCTGCATTTTAGAAGTACGCAATCGCTGCATTTTAGAAGTACGCAATCGCTGTATGAATTTTGAAATGATCACTCATGAAATAATGTCCATGATGAAATACTTTGATAGTACACAACTTTAGGAGAACGGAAACAATGGAAATTAGTTTTTATTTATTTGCAAATGATTTGTTTAATTAAGGCAGGTTAACATAAAGATTTTGTCTTCAATTGCATATTCTAAGCATTATGAATAATATATAAAATAAGATGAATGAAAGTTCATAATTGACTTAATTAAATAAAAAGCTACTTTCAACATTCATGTTACTTTTAATTCGTTTTTTTAATTATTTCTTTGTGGTGTTATTATTATTGCTGCTGATTAGCCAATGAATTGTGTTTCACTATGATATTATTTCCAAATTATCTTCTCTACATTCTTTAAATTCAGTTGAGGAAGTAGCCCATTTGTACTAGCTTTTATTCAGCAGTAAATATGCGTTAGGGTCTAATAATCGTTCCGAACACGGCGCAGAATCTTCTGGGTCCATCATCCGTCTAGGCTCTAATATTTGAATATGATGACGTCATCAACCGTTATTTGTGCAATCAGAACTTTAGCTATACATTTCTGTTCTGGAAATTGATACAAAAATTGTAAAATGATTCAATCTGAAATAAAAACAAGTTAAACATTTTATCTTGTAAAATTAGTTTAAAGGCGTTATTTAGCCTGAGGTAGAAATGGACTACTTTCTAAAATGATCCACGTTTCCAGGGTTTGTGACCGTAATGGTGAAAACAAAGATTAATTCGCCGGATTGGATTCATGCGATGGTCGTCTGAGAGTGATGAGAAGATACGTTACTGTTTTGTTGTTTTTTTTTAAAATGGATACTTGTAGTGTTTCAGTCTTCGTGTGATTCTGAAGGGATAAAAGACGAGTGAGAAAATTCGAATCAAGCGGAGTGTTGTGGTCGAGTTGCATTCCTTATTATTGTATAATACTGTTATGGTGATTTAATGTAGCCAGAAATGTCGTCGTGCTTTATTGATAAAACTGCTGACTCCTGTGATTGCACCACGGGAGGTCATTCCCTAGCAACGAACCGTAGAGAAGAGGGTGGTTTAACGTTTTGAACTCACCACCTTCCCACACACATCTATCAGAGAAGTACAATTTTAAACGTCTGTCAAAATACTAGGTTCTAGAAAAAAATGCATCCATATATTTTTGGAAGGAACTAAGAGCCTTTGAGCCAATAAGCCAAGACGACGAATAGGTATTATTTCAGCTAGATTTTCTCCGTGTAACTATTTTGATACAACAATGTTAGACTAGCGATAGAAGACACACACACACACACACACATACACACACAGTATGATACAGATGAGACTGGCTTCACTCCTGGCTCCAACAGTGTGATACAAATGACAGGGCATAAACATGTCTTCTTTAGCTGGTAATAAAAATTGTAATACATATACTTACATAGTTCCTCAAAATGTACTTTCTTAGTTCTATAAATCCGAATTATATGTCCTACAAACCTTATACACTGTGATGTGTCGAATTTTGAAAACTCTTAGAAGCTTTGGTCAAAAGAATTGTATCAAAGTCAACTTAATTAAAGTAGAAAGGGCTAGAGATAGTTAGATGATTATTTCCATTTCATCTCTGAACGTCAAAAGGGAATTCGTTATAGCCGACGTAACATGACCGAGTCAGATGCTATGGTACAAGAGAATGACATAAGACCTTTCCCCAAAATCGGCAGGGTAAAGGCGGCATCTGGCTATAGATGACTGTTCAAAGTAAATGATTAATTACGGCATGATTAGTTGTTTAGTTTTCTTGTCAATCCAAAAATTCTACGAACAGGTTTAGGAAACTGTCTATTCCAATTGGTTAATATGGATTTATGGGCGTAACTCTGTAAGAAATTAAAGGTTTTACTTTAGGAAAATTCAGCAGTCTTTAATCTTTCGCAAGGTAAGTTAAATGATTCCGGGAGATCGTTTGAGACATTATCTCGTGATTGGGCAGTAAAGCGGGAGAGTTTGTCTCAGCAAGTAGGCAAACTCTACATTTTGAATTCGTAACAAGTACATCTTTATTATTGAGTAAGGGGCCAGATAGTTGTCTCAGTTAGGAGCCAGACTATACGTGAGATTCGTGGAAACGAATAAAGAAACGGCAAAAGGAAACAGCTTTCCTGGATTCACATGAGAAATCCCTGAACAATCATAGGACCAGAACAAATTCTACGCAGAAATCTAAGTCCAGAGACGATTGTTAAGTCAGAGTTCGACGGACAAGAGTCCAAGACGATAATGCTAGACAAAGATCGACAGAGCAGGGACGAACGGAAGTCTTGATGTCTGCATAAATTAGGTGATGAAGTCTCTCATCATTACACTCAAAGGTCACATCTCATTGGCAATGAGGATAGCAATTTAACGTTGAAAGTAATTTTACATTTAAAGAAATTTGTATTGTCCTTTTTATTTGAGTACATGTTAGTACCATTTTTCATTCTTTTGTAACTAAGTCATTGATTTCTTTTCATTTTAAATTCTGTTGATAAACTGATTAAATTTTATATTTGCTCATTGAAAGGGGGCTCGTCGTGTTCATTTCTTCAATATACTTGTTCAGTGATCTGCATTCTTTTTTCTATCTATCCACACTGGCTAAATCACACCGCGAAGGTCATTTCCTAGCAACGAACCGTAGTGAAAGAGGTTGGTGTGTTTTGCACGCCGTCAATCTGGCACATACACATTAAAACTGTCATGTAATTTTGAATACATGTCCAACTGAAATCTGCCCTGAATTGACCCAATAATTAGTCTATCAAAATCATGAAAGCAGACTTTAATTCGATCAACATAAAAACAAAATCCATCCATTCCAGACCAACGGAGAAGTTGTTGCAATGAGCGTTCTTCATAATATGACTCTAACTTGCAATTTTAATCAGACCAAAACGACAATTTCTTTTGAAACTACCATTGAGCGTGCTACAAAGTTCAACGGTCGCTAAGCGGTGGTATGTGGCAATTAATATTGTTATTGTGTATTGATTTGTTGTTGTTGTGGGGCTTAACGTCATTTTTCAGCACACGATAGGTTCTACATGGCGGCCAGCATTAATGGTGGAGGGAGAAACCGAGAAATCCGCGAAAAGAATCACCGACTCACGAGAAGCTACTGGCAAACTTTCTCACCTATCCACATTCGCCGAATCTTAGACTTAAACCCACGCAGGCAGAGGTGAGATGGCAGTGGTCCGTAACGGCGAGCGCTTTAGTATTGTGTATCGATGAATCTAGGTTGTGTATTTATTTTTTTTTGGATACAGCATAAACTTAATGTTTTTGTTTCTTGCAATGTAGTTTTATAGTTATGCCTTTGGCAGAATAACAAAATGAGTATATATTAAAATGGTTACTGCATATGTATGGGAAAATACGAACTCATTTGCATGGAATAATTCCGACTCCCAAAGGTCGTGAATTATTATTCCGAGAAAAAAAAACAAACATCGCTCATATTTCCCATACAAATGCAGTAATCTATAAATACTGGATACAATAACTGAAATGTCATGGTGAGTTTGGTCTAAAAAAAATATAACCTTTCCTTTGCAGTCTTATGAAAATTACAGTCGGTCCTCAGTTTTGCACCCGACTGAAATACTGCATTAATATCTACCCAAAAAATTACATGTTTTGATTTTATTGTCTCTATTATTGTTGTTGTTATTATTATTATTATTATTATTATTATTATTATTATTATTATTATTATTATTATTATTATTATTATTATTATTATTATTAATTTCAACGCAATAGCCAGCTCATATATTTTTTTAGCTTTTTCTCCACTCCTTTGTATTAAATTTCTTTTTGTAAATTATCTCTAGTGATTCTAATATGTAGGAATTGAGAAATGTTTGAAGATTTCAAGTTGTGTCTGCTTTGTATACGTAAATTGTTTTTCTTTACATGACGAAGAAATTGTTTCGTCTGAAACACAGTAAAACCGTTTTGAGTGACCGACGTTATAAATGTGTGTGTGTGTGTGTGTGTGTGTGTGTGTGTGTGTGTGTGTGTGTGTGTGTGTGTGTGTTCCATCAAGTTATGGGACGAGAGGCTCACCCTCACATAACACATCACTATTTTCTGTTTATGTGTTAGTCTATGCTGATTGTTTTTGACGTGTCGGAATTTGTTTAATGTCGAGCTAACATAAAGGTAAAGGCAAAGGAACTCCATCAACTATGCAACAAAACTGGGAAATCTGTGTTATGTGTCAATCGGGAATTTCACGCTTTGATAGTTGATGTGCCTGTTCCTTCGATATAATGAGTTCCTTCCTTCGTTCAATAGCATCGAGCCTGTACTACACGTGTTAATGAAAACCGGTATCGTACATGAAACAACTTGCGTCGGGCAAGAATGGGCTACGGGAACTACGAACATGTTAGCATAGTTTTTAAGAACGCGTGGCCAAGACTTGTGTTCTTCGCTTGTTGGCAATTTTTGGTGCATTTTTTTATTGTAAAAAAGAACGTTTTATATAAACCCCATTTCATTATATCTAAAATATTCCCCTGTCATATCCATCCACATTAAGTCAGCAGCCTATAAGCTATGCTTCTAAATGAATGACTTTATAAAGCCCTGTACAGTCCAAACTATTAAAACAAAAAACAAAAAAATAAAAAAAAAAATACCCAGAACTCTGTGCTATCATTTCTTAGTGAACATCTTATTACTTTGGAACAACAAGAATTTATACTGACAATGGAGAATTCTCATGCACTGAATTGTAATAGACTCAATGTAGGGAATTTCGTATTTTTAATTGTGATATACTGACAATGGAGAATTTTCTTGCACTGAATTGTAATAAACTCAATGCAAGGAATTTCCGTATTTTTCAATTGTGATATAATGACAATGGAGAATTTTCATGCACTGAATTGTAATAAACTCAATGTAGGGAATTTCCGTATTTTTAATTAAGATATGCTGATAATAAAGAATTTTCATGCACTGAATTGTAATAGACTCAATGTAGGGAATTTCCATATTTTTTAATTGTGATATACTGACAATGGAGAATTTTCATGCACTGAATTGTAATAAACTCAATGTAGGGAATTTCCGTATTTTTAAATATTGATATACTGTATATTTGGAATTTCCATACTCTGAATTGTGATACAGTGAGCATGTGGGATTTCCATACTTTTTTAATTGTGATACATCGTATATGGGGAATAAACATACTATTGAGTAGTGATACATTGAATATAGAAAAATTAAATTGTTTGTAGGTCGACATATTCTAGATACATGTTGTACACTGGAGAGGGGTCTGCTCCTTAGAGATTAATATTAAGTGAAAAGGAACAGATGTGGACTAGAATATTTAACATTAGGAAATAATTACTTCAGTTATTGGAGGCGGCACATATACGGTAAAATGACTCCTCGCGTGAATGCGGCTGTTCTTTATTGGCTGTAAATTTACTCTTAGAACCATACAGGAAGTGACATCAAAAGAGGAATCTTTGCTACTCGATACAAAAGGACAATATGTGGTACTCGGTTCAAAAGAGGAATCTATTGTACTTGATCTCAATCTCTAGTTCTCGATACAAAAGAGCAATCTGTGGTACTCTGTTCAAAAGAGGAATCTATTGTACTTGATACAAAAGAGGAATCTACGGTGCTGGATGCAAAAGAGCAATCTGTGGTACTCCGTTTAAAAGAGGAATCTATAGTACTTGATACAAAAGAGGAATCTATGGTTTTCTATACAAAAGAACAATCTGTGGTACTCTGTTCAAAATCTATTGTACTTATACAAAAGAGGAATCTATGGTTCTAGATACAAAAGAGGAATATATGGTACTCGATACAAAAGAGGAATCTATGGTGCTTGATAAACATCTTATCTTATCGTGCATTGTATTAAGAAAAAGGAATAATTTTGCTAGAAGAAATGTTGAATATTTCATGAAGACGTCTATTCATATTATTATTTTATTTATACACTTCGTAAATTATTATTCTTTAAAGATCGAAGACGTCCAATTTCGATAAAGGTTCGATTCGATGCACTAAAGATATCTCACTGCTTCTAAATCTGCTAGACTAGATTCGGAAGTCGTACTCGGCTGTTTCAGACTTCTAAACACATTCCTTTCCGTTATCATCATAAATTTATGGCAACCATCGCAAAGCCAAATCAGGGATTAAAGTCGACATTGGTAGTAATATTAAACGTAGCGTTGACATTTCTGGTACTTCTGTTGTTTTTGTTTGTTTTTAAACTTGCGCATTAAATATGTCTGGAGCTAGTACACTTGTTACATGAAAGTAGTACAGTGTTTTTCCAAGAGCGGGTATTTTCTAATGAAATGAAAACAAATTGAATGGATGAGTGTTTTTGGACCACTGGATAAACACTAATAAGTGTTACTGAGCCCATGTTTCGATAGTAGATTTCTTATTAGCACTGGGATTGGACTTCTAACCCACTACAAAAAAATAATAGAATTTTCTCATTGTTTTCCTATTTCAATGAGTGATAACAAAATAATAAATTCCATGGGCGAGTGTTTTCCCACACTACTAAGTGAAAACAAAATAAATATTAGATGGGCATGTGTTTTGAGGTCTACTACGTGTTAAACAATAAAATCGAGTGAGCCCCTTGCTCAAGTTAGTCTGATAACAACACAAATAAATTTGAATACTTTTATGAAAATAAATAATATCAGGAACTAAATCGAGAATAATTCAACAGTGTTCAAAGAATTGATAGAAATAATTTTGAGAGTTTAACATAAAAGAAAAGCAAAAAGTCTTAGCATCAAGAGATAAACTGTATTCGTTTTCATGTTTAATGTAATAAAATAGTAGTCAAATGTAATAATGTTAATAACATTCTAAAGAATACATAAATTTTCAATTATCGAGTTCAAGTTTAAAAAAATATATCATAAAATATGTTTAGAAAAATTAAATACTAAAGGATTACATTGATTGATAATAAGAGCGATGTAAGTATTCCGGTATCATTAATCCGGATAGCGAAGAGTTTAACGTACCATGGAAAAGAAATACATTACGCTTTTAATGTGAATACATTAAAGACACTAATTTGTATTCCACGAAGTGTACTGTACAACTCGAAGATCTTGTCAATTATATAACACAGACTTAGATAGAATTCTGGAAAACAAGGATGGAATGAAAACAGCATATGAATCAACTGTTTCTAATTCGAACAAACATTGCAAACTGTTGAAAAATATAGTTTCACTTGTAGATGTATTTCCGGTGGGTTTTTTGATAACACGTAAAGACAATTTGTCAAGCATAACATGAACTCTGGATGTTTTTAATGACGACCCCTTTTCCATTGCGGAGCAAGGGAAAGAGTATTGCTTTTAGGCATCGTTACTATGATACTGAAGGTACAGTTGCTTACACATACATCAATCAAATGTGGAAAGCAATTAAAACAAAACACGCTAGCTGAAATTGCAGTAAGAAATTGTTAAGATGCAAGTATATAAAAATATAACAAAGGATGCAAATACATTTTGACATTTATAGACGTATTCTCAAAGTATGTTTGGCTTGAGGAAGTAAAATCAAAGAGGGAAATGATATACACGACACATTAAAATAAATTTTACAGGAGACAGACTGTAAAAGTGCAATTAGAAGAGGAACATAATTCTACATCAGGAAAGTTAAGAATTTGTTGAAAAATGGACATTAAGTATTTTGAAGCCAACGCATTCCAAATTGCACGTATAGTGGACCAATTTAAAAGAATTACAAAGACTAGAATGTGGAAGTATTTGACTCAAAATGAGACCAGTAAATACGCGTTTTGTCAGAACTAATCGATAGGTGTTATAACACTCGTCACAATTAACTCCATTGGAATAAATCAGAGAAGAAATCAGATCAAAAGTATCGATCAATCGAAAAATAGTTATACATGTGTAACTGTCACGTTAGTTGCTCAGTATTGGTGAAACGCGCATAATTTCGATATATAAATTCTTTCCATTAGGGTACCTTCCAACTTTACGGAGGAAATACTCAAAACCAGGCCAATATTTTAGGTGATTTGATAGTTAACAAACTAAAATAATTTAAGGAAGATTATACTGACGGTATGTTTTACGAACAAGAGTTATCACTACACAACAAACATGATGACATAAAAACTTGAAAAGATCTTGAAGACCAAAAGGAATGCAATCATGAAATGAAAAGGATGTTGTGAAGAATTGGTTGTTATGATTGGGGGAATGGGACGCTCCCAATATTTTATTTAAAATATTTTAGAAGTCCCACCCAGGCTCGATTTTGCTTGGAAGTTAAGTTAGTGAAAGGTAGATGTACAGCTCCGAGTCCCCAGTCAGCAATGCCGACGGTTAGATGGTTAAATATACAAAAAAGAATGAAATTCAATGAATAACAGTTTAATAATAATGCAATAATCAAATGGTTCAAATTCATAATTATACTCCTTCCGCTCAACCTTTAAATAGCCTATTGAATCACTTGATTAGAAGTGTTAGGGATTTCCACCTGTCATTGTATTTTACTCATCTGTGGTATTATTCTCTCTTATTTCTCCCAATTTCTTTTGTTCTCTTCCTCCCTGACTTTCTCAAAATTCCTTCCCTTTCTTTTCGACTTTTCTATATTCCTTTTCCTCCTCCTCCACTTTCTCATCCAGACTCCTTTTCCTTCTGCACCACCTTCTGTTCACTTTCTCTCCACCGACTAAACTTCTGTCAACTCTGACTGTTCGGCTAGTCTCACTTCCGTCTCCCATCTTGGAGACTCGGAACTCATCTGAACCGGAAGTTCTGTCCCCTAAAAAGCTTCTCACAAGGACGGTACAATACTTTTCCTTAGCCCTCTCATTTCACACCACACCCAGCTTATCATCAAATAACAGCTATTAATTTTTTTCGGTCATCCATTCATTTACATGGAAATACTCATACGTTCTTATATGGTAAAACAACGTCATAATACTGTATTGTATCAGTTACTTGTTAAACATGCATCAATAAATTGCTTCACATCAGTACGTATTCCTAATCCAATTATACAAAACAATATCACAATAATAAGACGCATTTCTTTACCTTATACTCATACAAAAAACAGATATTCTAATATTCATGCTTTGAAATATGCATACATCTATAGTATCTAATCGTACATCAACCATTTTCCAAACTCACAATTCAGACATGTGTAAATTTTAATATGACGCATTAGTAAATGGTTTACTACGAAGTAAATTAACAGCAAATTACAAAATTAATCATGACCACAAGCTAGCAACCTACATAATTTTCTACATAAAACTCAAGCCTACATACTAAAGTACCCCAGTAATTGAGTATACATGCTACAAATAATTACAATTATGATGCCGTAATATTCTGCACGATATGCGCAAATAATTTACTGACCTTTTCGAAGTTTTGTCTTTCTTTAGAATCTGCTTCTAAGTTTTACTGTCAAATTACGAGTGGCTTTCTCGAAATAATCCTATTTGGTCAGCAATCTTCCCAGGATAACTTTTTGCTTGCGAGTTATGAAGTTATAATTCGGATCTAAATTATAATCACACCCTCAATCTCAATTCCGATTGGATGTCGCTGTGACCCGATCCAATCTAATTTAGCGGACAATGTCCATCTCGCTGTCTGTCAAGGTGTGGACGGATGAGATCATACCCCACTCCCCCGCGGGTTTCCTCTGATCTTAGGAGTAATATTTAACACCTAGGTGTAGTGACTACAAACCTCGGTCAAATAAAGCGAGCGGTCGCTTACGCCAACTCTAATTTCGGTCCTCTGGCGGGTCCCGGTAAGCTTGCATAAGAGATTAACACTAGCCCGTGGCAATTAAACATCATACACCTGCTTGTGGTAATTATACATGACTTAATAGCTGGTGTTTAGAAAATGTGACAGATGTGATGAAAAGTTTAACAACTGGGAACTGGCAGAAAACACAATTCGTGACAACAAATGTCGTAAAACACAATACATATTTAGCGGTAATAAGAAGCACGAAGCTTCGAGTTTTATATATGTTTAGAATGTGACAGATGTAAATAAATAACACATCAGGATTTAAAAAAAGTAATGGACTCGTATCTTGCAAAAATTAAATTGCCCACAAGGGGGAAATGGAATTATCGCTGTCAAACAGTTAAAGCGGTACTCGTGATAAACGTAAGAAGACAACAATATAGGTAATGTCTGAGTTGGATAATAAATGACATCACGGACGAAATTAATAGACAGCGTGCGGATATAGAGGATTTTGATATCATGTTTTCATATAACTGTCTTTTTTAAAACAAATTATAATAATCAGCAAATAAATGGTATAAGTAGTTGTAAAATGTTATAAATGTAGAACAGAAAAACTCATTGAGGAAATAGAAACTGAAATAACAGAAATGAGGAGATTGCTTACACGCATCGAAATTAATCAGGTATTACAATGTAGTAAGCAAACAAATTACAATCAAACTTCAACCGATAATTACACACGACTGTGACAAGACCGAAATTACAGGATAAATGTATTTGCATAAGAATATATAATTTCGCACTATTCTTCTAATGGTTATTAATATTTACAGTTTATCGTAGATAAATACATTCAAGATTGAAAAAGTTAAAACGATCAGCACTTTATCATTGTCCCATAACTTGTTTCAATGCATGAAATTTGCTAACTGACCTTAATAAAATCAACACATAAAATGATTTTTATGAGATAAAAATATACTACACTGAAGCTCACTTTGTCACAAACAAACCACACATATCTGTTGATAAATACACTTTAAAAATGTAACGAACAAGTCCCAGATAAAATTCGGACACTAAATTTTAGCAGAATCAGCTAAACTAGGAACATCTGGCTGTGAGATTTCTATAATAGGTTTCATGGACAAAAACATACCGAAGCTAGTCAAATAACGACACATTTCAAAGAATAGTTCCAGCTGAGAAACATATTGTCTGGATGTAAAACAAATCTTTATCGGACGAAGATGAAAATGTCACTCCTCTATGGTCATTATCTAAATAAACGAAAGAAGCAAAAGCAACAAGTTTTGTTAAACTTTAAAAAAAAATTGATTGTCAAAGTTAAAAATTAAATGAAGAAGAAGAGTATTCTAAATTGAATCCAAAACAATCAAAAAAAAAAATGTTTCATTACTGTCCAGAAGTATGGAAGGTTCCCTATATATTTTTCATCTCCACTAATATACTTGTCTGCCAAGAGTCCAGACGTGTCAAAATGGCGTTGTCAAAATGACGTTGTCAGAAACTCTTTTGAATAATCCACAATAGTCCTAGAATAATAAGCAAGGTTACGATACGAAAAAAATATGATACGATGTCAACAATATACAACAAATTCATCAAAGGTAAAATTGGACTATACGGCATGTGATAAAGGTATATTTTGCTACCGAGCTGCATGGTTATGAAAATGGGTTACATAAGGGGCTAAAACAACTTACAGAAAGAAACCCAATGTCTTATTTAAAGTTGCGGTTAATCCTATCTTCGATATTGAGGTATGAAAGAGAGTATCGTAAAATGACTCGTGATAGTACCATAAGGAATTGTAGAGGCCCAAAAGACAGCATTATGTATTACAAGAGCAGCAGGGAGGACGAATCCTACTAAATTTTGCTCGTGAAATTAACCTGAAATAACGGTTCCTATAGAGGCTGAAAAAAAGGGTCAATAACCCTAAACCAAAATCTCTAACTTTTATATTACCGTACGGTTAAAAACTGCATAATAAATAGTATGAGGTTAGCTCAGTTTTGTTATACTATTATTGACTTTTTTACCCTGACTTTATTGAACTATTGTTTTCGTTAAAAACTCGAGCAATATCATGTAGAGATTCACCCTCCCTGCTGCTCATGTATATAAAGCAATAGGTATGTCATAGGCATGCCTTTTCGTCCAAACAAAATCACGTGGAGCGTACCTTCAAATTCCTTATCGTCATTACTATCACCCACAAGTACATTCCATTGTCTCTCTATACGTCTTCTCTCATTTTCGGTCCATAGTGTTGACAAGCTTAATATCCAGGCCATTTTTTTTTTCGGTCAATAGTGTTTACGGATTTAATGCCTCATGATCGTTTTTTTCGGTTCATATTGCCCCAGATTGTGTTTTCGGTCCATAGGTTTAATATCCAGGCTGTTTTTTTCGGTCCATGTTTACATTCTTCTCTTTTTAATCACGGGTTGGGTCGTTACACGTGCTCGGGGAATTATCTATGACAATATAGTTCAGACCCAACCCACTGCAAATTTGCATTTTTTTCCCTTATAATAGTACCGGAAATGGTATGAGGATAGTTAGTTAGAAACTATCCTTAGCCCGTAACTTTCTTCCCGCAAGACCTGAAATTTCTTCCCGGGTTCGTAGTGACAAAGCCTGTGGTCACTTAGCGAGACTATCAGGTATTTCTAGCTAACTACCCACATATAGATATCAGTACTATTATATGGGACACAATGCATTAGCTGTGGGTTTAGTGTGTGTGAACGATACCAGCAGAGCTCATTCTTCCCGCAAGACCTGAAATTTCTTCCCGGGTTCTCGCTTAGCGAGACTATCAGGTATTTCTGACTAACTACCCACACATAGATTTCGGTACTATTATATGGGATGCAATACATTAGCTGTGGGTTTAGTGTGTGTGAACGATACCAGCAGAGCTGATTTTTCCCCGGGTTCGTAGTGACAACGCCTGTGGTCGTTTAGCGGGACGTATGGTTTGAAATGAACGGGGAAAGATATAAACATTTCTAACTAACTAATCACATACCGTTTCCGGTACTATTATATAGACAAAAATGTAAATTTAGGGTGCTTCAGTGGAAGTGAACAAAATTGGTGTAGCATTTGTATAGAATGTGTATAGCGACCTTGCGAACAGAGCAAGCATCCTGTCTCATTGTTCGCTATACAGATAATACTGGGGCTGTTGACTAGGCTGACCTAGGCGCTATCTGGTACAGGGTACCCCTAGGCTGCGGACGATCTGGGGCTGGCAGGCAGGCAGACAGGCAGGTGTACCTAGGCGCTGCTAGGTCTGGTATGTGTGGCTTGAATGTACTACGTATAGACCGATGCAGGCACAGACTGTGCCTTAAGTGCGAGGTTCTATGTTAGCGTCCGAACCGTGTTGTGGGCCGAATATATCAGGCGACCGAGTGACTGCATTATCTTGTGAGGCATTTTTAAAATGAATCCCTGATCGCAGTCCGACACGCAAAGTAACAGATAATTAGGTAATAATTGTCAGAACAAAGATTTATTTTATCTTTAATTTTTCAGAGAATAGAAAAGCATTTTTAGCGATTTTTGTTTACCAGCACTCAATTTAATTAAACATCTATTATAAATATTATTTAATAATGATTATTGGCGAACCACTCTCAGTTAAATTAGGTCGAGAGCGATTAGAGACAATTAAAAAATATTTACCTATCCGTGATGCTGTCAAACAACAACTACAATCAAGTCTGGAATCTCAAGTTAAATTTGAGGAGGATGCAAAACAGTTATTTAAACCTATCACTGAGACCACTAAAGGTATTCAACCTGTGTTACAAAAAACAGTTGAAACTGCTGAAAAAAATAGCAAAAAGAACTAAGAAAGCAAAAAAGATTCTCGAAAAACTTCCAGCTGAAATAGCTGCTGCAATGCCAGTCCCAGAAATGCCTGAATATGCAGACCAGGCAGAAGAAGGTGCTGAAACACTAGCCCCTAAACAAAAGAGTACTATAATGATCAGTACTGCTGAACTGTCAAACAAATTTAATGAAGATACTGTTGAAGTAATTAGTAATATTAAAAACCTAGATCAATTAGCTAATTTTGCTGTGGATAGTTTTAGTCGAAGAGATAAATTAATGAAACCTGAATATGCTAGAGATATCAAAACCCGTGAACAATGGTGGAAAGTATTATATCGTATACGCATGAATGTTGAACGAGTTAGTAATAATGATTCAATATATCAAACTTATATTGTGGCAATTAACGAATTTATTCAATCAGGAAAAGAAGAAGCAGCAAAACCAAAACGAAAATATACAAAAAAGAACACTGCCAGCTCCTGAAACAATATCGGAATCACAGCTAGATCCTCAAACATTACCACCACTACAACAACCAGCCCAAATAAAAAGTGATACCTCTTTCGGAAGTGGTTTAGGAAGTGGTCTTATTACTCAGTGTCCTAACAACGTCCTTGTTGATGTTGAACGACTAGAAATTCTGATTGGAGGAAAACGAGCTGGTAATAATTCCCCAGAAATCATTAATGAAGCAGCAGATATTTGTAAAAGATTATTTAGTGGCGGTATTATGGATATTAATGTGTATCGATCACTTATTAATGAAATTGCCGATGACTATTATAGAGACTAAGTCACAGTGACTAAGTCACAGTGATTAGATACAATTAGTAATAAAGTCAATTAATAATAAAATGATAATACACAATGCTCAACGTGGACCAAAACATGGTCAGGGCAATTAATTCTCGAATACCGATTTACAGGTAAACCTACGGATATGGGTTAGGAGATATTGTTCAGGGTTTGTTTAGAAGACTAGCCCCAAACGCAATGCCAATTGCAAAGCAGCTGGGTATGAAAGCTATTGATGTTGTTCGTGAAAAAGGTATAGACACTGCTGGTAACCTTGCCAGTAAAGCATTCTCGGCGATTAAAGATAGACTAACACGATTAATACACAGACCACAACCTGTCCGATCTCAGTCGGTGAAATTGCCCAGTACTGAAATGATGCCCGCAAGTGTAAGTAAAATAATAAATCAAGCCGCTAATCAAAAACTAGCAGCAATGGCGATGCCATCTATGGCTGATATACCTTTATCAGAAAAAGAGAGAAACATAACCGCTAGTCTGATAGCTGGAAGTGGTCTCACTTCCCGAAATGGTCTTCGTTTTAGACGATAATAATTATAATAAATATGTTCAAGCGTATGAGTGACCCCGCGTTTGACATGGACGCACCAGTTCTCAAAGATGAGTCTATACACGATTATCAGTATTATTCTTATGAAGCACGAATTCCAAATCAACGAGGAAGAATTGAACTTCAG
The DNA here is from genome assembly GCA_016746295.1 of Potamilus streckersoni. Lineage (NCBI taxonomy): Eukaryota > Metazoa > Mollusca > Bivalvia > Unionida > Unionidae > Potamilus > Potamilus streckersoni. Next base: position 2,754,613 of record JAEAOA010002348.1, on the reverse strand, counting down.
GTTCATGATACAAGTAGATATTTTCTGCCCTCAGAAGCTTTTATTGAAGTCGAAGGTGAAATATTAAAAACCGATAATACTGAATATGCAGCCGAAATTAGTGTTGGTTTTGTTAATAATGGTATTATGACGTTGTTTGATAGCGCTACGTACATGATTGACGGAAAAAATATTGAATCAATTTAAAAAAATGTTGACGTAGCTACAACCATACTTGGTCTTGCAAGATACAGCGACGATTATTTAAGATCAGCTGGTCCGTCAATGTTGTTTGTAAAAGATACTTCTGATTCTCCAGAATATCAACAATATGAAATAGGACGACCACAGAATTATGCTAGAAACGCCCCAGCAGATGTAGAGAGAATGATTATTAATGTAGATCCAGATTTCAACTTAGGATTTAGATCACGTCGAGCGATGTTAAAAGGAAATAGAAGAATATTTTCATGTGCAATTCCACTATCACACATATTTGGATTTTGTAGAAATGTCAAACAAGTCATTTTCGGAGACAAACATACAGTTGTACTAGTACGAAAAGCTGCAGATGATGATGCAATATGGAGACCCGCCGGTGATGCTGGTATGGTAATTCTTACAAAACTTAGTCTCTGGATGGCAGTAATGACCCCATCAATAAATGAAGAACAACGATTATTATCTTTTATGAATCAAGGTGGTAAATCAATGCTATCATGGCTGACAATGACTACAGATGCTATCCAGAGTAATATTAACGGTTTATTTACATGGCAGATAGCCTCTCAGCAAGGTGTTTCTGCACCAAGACACATATTTATTGTATTACAAAATGCTGCACGAGTAAATGATCAAATGCGTAGTATTATGATATTTGATAAACTCGGTGTTTCTGAGGTTTCGTTAAGGATAAATGGACATCAAGAACCATCCGAGGATATATTACTTAATTTTGATCACAATCATGTAGCACGTGCATATCATCGTCTTTTGTCGTTCATGGGCCGTGATTAAAATGTTGATATTGGATTACAAATATCACAACTAGATTTTACAAGCTTATATCCTATTTATTACTTTTCGCTCTATCATTTAGATTTGACCAGACAATCAGTAGTCGATATACATTTTCGAGCTAGTGTTAATAGAGGAGCTACTGATAATTATAGAGCAATTGCTATTAATTATACTTAGCGATAAATCAATGCTCATAGAAGGTGTTGGTGGACGAATGAGAGTCGTTGATGCTCCAGTAGAAAATATGCAATGTGTAATTAGATCATTTATCAGTATTACAAATGTCATAAAATCACGTTAATGTTACCCTGACTCCTGGTCAGATCAAAAGACTGCAATCAGCATCAAAAAATAACTGTGGAATAACAATGTCGTTAAAAAAGGAACACATGAGTGGTTCAAATAAATTATTTTTAACTGATCGTCAATTCAAAAACTTTAATAAAGCAAAAAAAAAAGCAAATAACAAATAAAGGTGTCAAACTTGATCTTTCTGCAGGTGCTATTAAGGATACTTTTAAAACGGATGGTATATTTCCCCTTCTCGCAGCTATACCAGCATTAATAGCCGCTGCAGCCCCAGCTGTTGCAAAAGCCGCTGCATTAGGCGCTGTTGGAACAGCCGCTGGAATGGCATTAAAGAAAGCGACCGGACAGGGAATAAAACGAACATCTGAAAAAAAGGGAAAAGGTCTCAGATTACCCCACCTTCGTGGTACGGAAAAGGTCTAAGACTTCCAGGGACAGTTTACTAATATCGTCTATGTCTAATTTTGATTTACGCGATGCTGTTAAAAAATTTAAAATAAAAAACTTTAGAGGTGTTTTCATGCGCGATCAATTACCAAAACAACCAAATAATACTGAAACAGGTATTATTAATCTCGATCAAAACTCTGGACCAGGTACCCATTGGGTGGCGTATGCAATTGATCCACGTGGAATTATTTATTTTGATTCATATGGATTAGCGCCACCAAAAGAATTTCTTCATTATGTCAGTAATAATACTACCCCAATCTGATACTCAACGTTACCTACACAAACATTAACAGATCCACCAATATGTGGTCGAGAAGTACTTAATATACTTGATGCTATATCCATGGCATCGCTAAGAAAACCACCTCATAAAGTCGTGCATGAATATACCACATTGTCACATTTAAACAGACATCAGTAAATATAATGGTAGATATTTACGGAAGATCTGCTCGTGGTAAAGCTCAACAGCAAGATGATTTATCTTATAAATATGTAACCCTCGATCAACTTAGAAATGAGATTGATGATTTATTAAGTATTACAAGTGTGGATGAAAATGAAGTGGTTATTTTTCAGGACAAACAAGGACGATTACAAACGAGTAATATACAGCTACCAGATGTACTTATACGAATTCCTACTGCAGTTGATGATAATATCGTAACTTTTATTGATCAAAGTAAAATACAGGATTCCGGTAAATCATTTAATGATTTTGTTTAAAAAGCTGGCGGTGAATTTAATGGAGACGTTATTATGAACAAAAATAAAATTACAGATCTTGGAAATCCAACTGCAGATAATGATGCTACAACAAAAAAAAATACGTCGATGATAAACAGACTCCAATCATTAATGAAATAACCAACATCGAAACTGAATTTACCCGTCACTTGAACACGTTTTTAAGTTTTCGCGAAAACATAAACATAATTAATAACGAATTTTGTTTGAAAGCCACCAAATGTTAATATAAAACTTACTGATATTAATACAAAACTTAATGAAATTATTGAAGGAATTACTGATATTGTTCAAAAAACAGACCTGATTAAAATTCCTCACAAACAGATAATAAATATTGTGTATACTGTTGCTTCTGGATCTGGTACATGGACGCAGCAAAATAAATCTATCAAATACGCTGCAGAGATTACTGGTGTGTATAGATTGTCAGTGTTTAGCATTGTAAAGTTTAAAATATCTATCGAATCACGGCGTCATTTTATTGATGAATCATCTAGAACGTCATTATCTATAATAGAATTAAACAAAAAATCAAGTGATGGCTCGTCTGGAGTATTATCTGTAATACTAGATAAAAATTCTTCTTCAGAATTTACATTTGAACCGGTTGATATAATTCCAGACAAAATCGATTATAGTTGGTGTTTGGAATTTGTAGCTGAATTAACTACTTAACATCATAGTATAATGGATCAAATAACTACGTCATCTATCGACGTTTAACGTCATAGATATAATCAAGCATGTGAATGCCTGTCCAAACTAAAAAATACCATCGACCTTTATACAATAAAAGTAAAAAAATATCGTAGACGTATGGTCGTTATTGATATAATTGTGTATTCAGTTTATGCTATTGTTGCTGGATCCGAATTAATATTATCAACATTAACGATGACAGCTCCAGCAATTATAACAATTATTGTTTCAACTTCAACGACTATAGCAGATATTTTTAATATTATTGCTAAAAAGATAACTACATGTACGAATGATAAATTGCGCGAGTATATGATAAAATTACACACAGCAACAGCAACATACTCTAAACTATCTGGATATATTTCCACTTATCTCAGTGATGGTAAAATAACTGACGAGGAGTTCGTAACGATAATTAAAACCTACGATGAAGCATTCAAAATTGTTAGTGATTCTGCTGACAAAATAAATGGAGAATTAAACAATAATAATAACAATAATGTCAGCGTCTGAACATCGTTCAGATATTGAGTCCTTGACAACGTCAAGAGAGTTATTACAGCAGATCGTCGCTAATACAACTCCTTCAAAAACTACTATGATATCAATAAGTTCGACCAATCCTGAACTTAGCGTTAACTTTCCAACTGCAATTCCAGTAAAAGAAATGGCATTAGCTCAGTTACGTGTTTATTATAGCTGGCCTAATATTAGATCAAAACCATTTGGTGGAGAACAACCAAATAATTCATTAGTATTTGCAAATAAAAATAAATGTGATGGAACTCCCGATTGGCAAGTTTTTAGTATTCCAACTGGCAGTTATCAGTTAGAACAGATTAATGAGGAATTCCAGCGCAGAATTAAGTCTTTAACCGGGAAAGAGTCTAAAATATCAATTACTGTTTACGAACCAACATTATCGTCGGTGATTGAAATAAATTCTCCTGATTATGCTGTAGATATTTATCAAAGTTCGATTAGATCAGTACTGGGTTGGCCTGAAGTCGCGCCAGATTATCAAGTTCCACCAGAACCACAGAGATCCGACTTCAACATAGATGTTAAGAAATTTATACAACTTCCAGAATATAGAAACAAAGTTCCATTTATGGAGAGCACTACAGCAGCTTATCGTAATTATATACATCATAATTATTTTATAAGTTTCATTCAAAGTAGGAGGGGTTTAGCAAGAATATCGACACTTGATGTTGAGCAAATTAACTCATTGTCAAGACCGATTAAATCTGAACACGAACACGTGTTTAATAATCTTAAAAGTTTACTTTCCAGCATCAATACTTTTTATAACGATGATTTAAAAAATCAAATAATTGAAACAATACAACATCTAAATCAAGTTGTAGCAGACTTAGAATTCGTAAATAATGCTATTGTTGACAGAGAGAAAATAATAAACGTGCCGGCAGATATATTTTCTAGCTCTTATATAGTTAACGAAGATGACCAAATCCAACGTGTAAGTCATAAGCGATTATTTAAGACAGTATTTATGAAATATTAAGGAATCACAGAAGAACAGCTACCAACATTTATAATACCTGGATTTGATTCCGAGGAGCTAACAAATCAGTTAGTGATCTTATTGATGAACATTTTAAAAGAATATGTAATTCCTGGAAACAATTAATTCCACCCCCAGCAATTCTCAAATATAATAATGGTCCATATGAAACAGGTCGTCACATCTCGCCTAGTATTGTTAATATAACATCCACCATCGCACTGAATCTAGTTTGCGATATAATTGATAATAGCTACCATTTTGACCTCTCTAAGTCTAATCAGGCTCAGCAGGGGTATATATTATATTCATCTAGTATCCAATCCCCTCCGGGCTGGCTGATTGTATCTGAGCCAATAAATCAAGTTTACCTGCGTGTACATAATCCGTTATTGTCAAGAATGAATTTCAAACTCACAAATCAAGATGGTAATATTGTGGACCTGCACGGGGAGACGTTATATATTAATTTGTACATACGTTCGTAGAGTATGAGAAAAAAAATGAAGATATTTCGTGGTTAAATTTTATTTTAAATAAATAATTCAAGCAAACATATGACTCAATCTTAGAAAATCTACATATTTCTGAAATAATTCATGCAAACATATGACTCGATTTTACAAAATCTACAGATTTCTGAAATAATTCATGCAAACATATGACTCAATTATAAATTTTCTCACATTTACAGATTTTAATATAAATAATAATTTATTTTAATTTTTGTTTCTTAACATAAATAATATTAATTTTATTTTGTTTTTGGGCCTAATTTCAGATTTTTTTTATAAATAAATCATGTGAATCTTAGAAAATCTACAGATTTCTGAAAGATATAAACTTTATTATTTTTAGTTAATTCAATTTAGTATTATTTTTTATTTTAAACAAATAAATATATATAATGAACATTGAAAATATCAAAGCTATTATTTCTGCTATTGAAAAATTAAAACATGACGGAATTCAATTATCTGAAGGTCTTGATACTGAAAAAATTTTATGTGAGTTTGAAACGTTACAACAAAGCAATATTCAGAATAAATTCACATTATCTTCCAATTACAGATTCATAAAGTCAATTTATAATTCTATGTTAGAATCTTTACAATTGGTGAACGACACAAGTAAAGCTATTTGCGCCTCTTGCGTGTTCAATCGTACAGATAAAAAGCGCATTATCTCAAGAATATGAAAGAAAAAAAATGATAGACAATCCTATGATGCAATTGAGAAAGATTGTGCTATTTGATTCTGTAATAAATGATAATAAATCTGAGGATAGCGATAATGAAGGTGTATCTATATAGATGTGATTAAAAATGATTATAGCCTAACAAAACCCTTAGTAAGATTGATATAAAGTAAAATAGATAGTTATTATATGTACTCAAATATAACACTTTGATCATAATATTTTGAATATGCAGAATTATATATTTTATTTGCGACAGATTGTACCGATTGTGGATGAATGTTGAAATATTTGGGTGCTACGTTTATTGATTTAAAATCTATTTCTTGGTTTGTTTCTATATTTATGGATTTAATGGACCGCTTTCCAAATATCTTACATTTTCCTCGTTTAGAATTCTGACTCGGCGTAATAGCTTTTAGGTTAAAAATTTTGTTATTTCGAGGATTTCCATCAATGTGATCAATAATAAATCCATCTTTGATTTTCCTATAAAAACATTCGTATATAAACCTGTGTGAATAATAATGTTGGTTATTTTCGTGCATACTAAATTTAAAATAACCAGACTTATTAAGACAACCGAGTGGTTTCTTTCGTCTTCAATGTCTAATAACACCATCTCTGGATGCCTCGTAATATGTATATATTGGATGTCTCATAAACCCCCTGCTTCATTATATATACCTCATAATTGATATATATTGGATGTTTCACAAATACGTTTTGCTCAATTATATAATATTTATTTGTTTAAATCATTATTTTTGAAATTGGCAAGATTGATATAAAGTAAAATAGATAGTCATTATATGTACTCAAATATAATACTTTGATCATACTTTTTTGAATATGCAGAATTATATGTTTTATTTGCAACTCTTTGCACCGATTGTGGATGAATGCTGAAATATATAGCAGCTGCATTCATAGATTTAAAATCTATTTCTTGGCTTGTTTCTATATTTATGGATTTAATGGCCCTCTTTCCAAATATCTTACATTTTCCTGTATTTCCGAACTTACAATTCTGACTCTGCGTAATTGATTCTAAGTTATGTAAATGGTTATTTTGGGGATTTCCATCTAAATGATGTACAACAAGTCCATCTTTAACAATCCCAAAATGACATTCGAATATAAATTTATGACAACAATAACTTTTTTTCCACCAATACTAAATTTAAAATAACTTATTATTAAGATTACCGAGTGGTTTCTTTAGTCTACAATGTCTAATAACACCATCTCTGGATGCCTCATAATTGGTATATATTGGGTGTCTCACAAATTCTTTTTGTTCCATTTATATATAATATTTATTTGTTTAAATCATTATTTTTGAAATCTGGTTAAATAATCATTTTCTGTCTTTATAGAAGATTTACCTGTCGATGTATCTTTTTTTGTCATAATATCGTTTAAGCTCCCTATATTTTTTACCCCGGCAATTTTCACATAATTGTGTTTTTCCTCTAACTCCAATACCACATTGAATACATGGTTTTGGTCCGGTACTTCCATGTCTGATACTTTGCATATGGTAACCGCAGTATTTGTTTACGCATAATTTATTACAATAAGAAATATGTCCAATTTTTAACCAAACACATTTATTTTATGTTTGAATCATTTATTTATATATACTAAATTTCAATTTGAATATTTGTCTTAAGTATAATAATGGAAGAATTACCAGCAATTGAACCATCTGCTACTAGATTTGATCTTGACAGACTATTAGGATATAAATATAGTGTTTCGATGAAAGATCTAGCTTCAATAAATATAGATATAACTAAACGTATCCGTGAGGCCAAAATGGAATTTCGAGAAGATGGTGCTGTGCATGTTTGGTCAACTTTCAGAGTTAATATGGATTGTTTTTACTGAATGATAAACCTAATATTGCGGATCTCAAACCAATGAGACTATCAGAGTCAAGAATAAACTGTGTTGCGGAGCGCATTACTGAACATTTTACAAATGCGATGCGTGGTAAAGGCTTAACAGATTTAAGACGTAAAAAATATGTGAATGTGCAGAAACCGTTAAAAATTCTGGTGAATCTATTAAGGATGTTGCTAAGCTAGAAAAGTCATTAAGATTTCCAATAACAGTAAAAACACTAACGGGGGAGATATTGTACAAACCAAAATATATAAGAAATGGAAGTCCTATAACGATTATTGATCATAATGCACATGCATGGACTGATGCTGTAACTGTATTTCCACGAGACAGAATGGTAAAATTTTATAATGGTCATATATTTGATTTTATTAAAAATATTAGTAAAAGTGACCCTGTATCTGTTTGGTTATTTCAGAGTTCGGATCACGATTATGATCAATTTGTACGACCTAATGGTGACATTTATCGTACAGAATCTGTTTATGAAGAAATGAGAAATCTTGCACTAAAATATACTTCTGACGATGTCAAAGTTAGATAACTACTAAATAATTGTTTTACAGTACCATCGGTAGCGGCTCATTTCGCTCAGGAAAAAAATTCATGGAAACCTACAAGATCAGAATTTATTGAGGATATACAATAAAGTTGCATATAATATGGGCACGGTGGATTATGGAATACTAAATACGAGTATGATGATATTATATCAATCGATATGGCTGCATGTTATCCTGGGAGTTTTTTTTGGATGTGGTGAGTGTTCTAAATACTTCGACAGATTGATTGATTGATTGATTAAATTTTAATGGCGCACCAGCACTTTTAGGCTATTTAGCGCCATACAGTAGGTCATATTTGTAAAAAGAAAGGTTCAATATCGACCAGCGATATAGTAAAAAATCCATAGTAGTTAAATATAAAATGGTAAATGTTGGTAACAGTTAAAGATATTGGTTCCCGATCAACGGGAAATGTAAATGATGTATCTTGATGAAAAGATGTAAATAATAGTTGGTATTTGCATTAGTTAAAAACTAGTTTGGGTAAGATCATACGGTTACAGTTTAAAATAAAGATTTGCTTCCTTTAGGAAATCTAAAATACTAGTGATTTGAATAGTATCAAAAAGTTCCTGCATGTCGTGTACATTATAGTATATATCACGCGTAGGTTGCAGGTCGGAACACGTGGTCATAAAGTGTTTAACAGTAAATGGTACATTGCAAGGAACGCACTCTGGTGGATCTTCACCTTTTAGTATGTATGAGTGGGTAATGTATGTATGACCGATTCTGATTCTTGCAATGACAACCTCCTCCCTACGAATAGTTCTGTAGGAAGGAGTCCATTCTCCCAAGATGGGTTTGATGGCATGAAGTTTGTTATTGATTGCATCATCCCATGATACCTGCCACTTTTGACGTAGATACTTTTTGATACAAGATTTAAAATCAGAATATGGTAATTTAAAATCCGATGGTTCTAAAGATAGGGCCATCTTAGCAGCCCGGTCTGCTTCTTCGTTACCTCTAATGCAAATATGGCTTGGTAGCCAACAGTATACTATATTGCATGAGGCACTAAGCTCAGAGTTTTTGACCAGAACATTCACCAATAGTGGATTATCTTCGACAGATTCGGACACCCTACACATGACATGACCAGAGTTTCGATAAATGGACACTTACCAGATTTTGACATAACAGGATTTGCATATGTAGAATCATTCGAGTTCGGAAAAGATCTCCATCCGATTACTTATATTTGGTTTGGTAAACACTTTTTAGAAAAATGTTGGGTACCAATAGTGTTATTAAGATATATGATTGATGCTGGAGTATTAGTATCGTTAAAAGTAAAGGAAGCGATTATATCATATAGTCCACAAAAGCAAGTTTGGTTACCAGAACCGGACAGATTTAATATAGAAGATATCAGGAAGGAATTTCCTGATCTTGCCGAAGATGACATTATTAAAATTAATAATAATATACGTAAATGCAGAGACGAGCACGATGAGAAGCGTGCAAAAGATCTCGGTAGAAAGATAATTGGTAAGTTTACTCAAGGTGGTTCATACAGTTCTAAACGACACTGTACAAGATTAATTATGGACGATGCTGAGTTAGATTTTATAATCGCTGATACAACAGAAAGAAACACATTTATAAGCCGAAATAATGCTTATTTATCGGATGGAACCAAACTAGGTACTATTGTGAGCTATCTTGTTGGCGACTCACCGCAGTTTACTCATTTGAGATCTTCAATGTTAGCCTATGTTTCTATAAATCTACTGTCGATGATAAACAGATTTCCTCGTCACGTTGTTAGAGTCGCTACGGATTCATTTTATATAAACAAAAAATATAAGAATTTATTAAATCCGCTACTCGGTAATGGTGAGTGGGGAACATGGAGGATAAAGCAAGAAAATATACTTAGTTATTCTGAATTTGCTGACGTTCAAATTAAGGAAATATATTACATAAATAATAATCAAATATTAGAATCATTTGCACCATATGTGTATGATCCTGTGGTTAGACATAAGACCGTTTATCTTAATGGGTGTGGAGGGTCAGATAAAACAACTCGTGTGATTAAATTATTTATGAACAACAATTCAGATATGATCGTTTTGACACCTACACAAAAACTAGCCAGAGAGATAAAAGAACGAGAGGTCAACACTTGCACTTATCATAGTTTTCTAGATGGTGTGTAGATACATGGTCTTCTGTTCTGAGCGAATGGGTGAGAAATATATACCTAAGTATATTATATGGGACAAAATAGACACGGTGTCGTTAGAAACACTAAAAACATTCCTTGAATGGTTATTAACAAAAAACACGGCTGTGATTATGTGTGGTGATCATGGTCAACCACCGCCTTTTGTTGGACAGTCTCTACATGAATGGCTAAAGAATAATGTGGATTATTACGAAGAAATACATGATGATCATAGAGCTATTGATGAACCGCTGAAAAAACTTAAAAGATTAATCAGACTACAACCAGATAAAATACAATGTGAGATAATGCGTGAGGTAATTCCAGAAACTACCATGAATGATTTTTTTAACTTTATGGAGACCTACTGATTTGATAGTCGCAAGTAGAAAGATAGTTCGTGATGAATTGCAGAAGAAATTATTTACGTTACATAAAGAAAGGTTTTCACATCTACCTGTACCATTAAGTAATTTCATTATTTAATGCAGATATTACACTTGGTAACCTTGCAACCCATTCACGAGATCGCTCACCGGACTTAAAAGTCAGCAGATATTTCCTTCGCATATTGATATCTAAATAACCGCTCAGCAAGTGTTTGATTAAATCGTTCAACAATTGCTTGATCACGATGAATTTCAGTATGCCCTTGTCTGATTGTAACGTTATGTTTTTTCATCAAAGATAATACTGTGCCAAGAAATTCTTTACCAGGATCAACCTGTAGTAGTTTTGGCCATTGTAGGTTACCACGTTGATGAATTCGCTCAAATGCAGATACTACTTCAAATGCTGTCTTCGTCGATAATGGTTCAGCTTCTTTATATCTACTTGCAATATCAACAACAGTCAATGCGTATTTGTACGTGCGTGACTTTCGTCCACGTGTTTTAATAGTATCGTGTGGTAAAAACAAAATATCTGCTTGATAAACTTCGTTAAGAACACTGACATCAAAATGTGCATATTGAATTTTTTTGGTGGTGGTAGATAAATTTGCCATATTGCCTGTCGTGCTAACCACGCTGCAGCAACAGAATGTGAAACTTTTGCTGCATTAGCAAGTTTAGTGATCGCTGCTTTACCCCTCCAATACCCTCTAGGACTATAATAAATAAATTCCATTATAATAATTATATAATTAATTACCAGCCCCTAACATTATTTAATTTTCATAGCGGATTTTATTAGAAAACTAGCGAGTTTCTCTCTAACAGATTTATTGGGTATAAAATTTAATGCATGAATCAATTTTACATCTGCAAGATGCCGCTGCTGAAAATTTTTACTTTTATAAGCAACATCATGAATGTGACATGCTTGATCAATTTTATTTACTGGATACTCTCCTGGTCTTGGTTGATCTTGATCATCAAGTCGGATATCAAGTCGAGTTCCAGGACCACAATAATTATATCCAGGAAGGTGTTTCTCACCAACATATTTAGCCCATGGTAATCCGGGTAATTTTCCTAATGATGCGGCTATATCCCCACATATCTTTGTTGTCCCTGAGATAAATTTATATTTTTGTGTACCACATTTTACACATTTACCCGTTAATGCATGTCGTTTATTTTTTGTTATTATTGTTGTCAATCCAACGGTGGGTGTAGATGATCTACATCGAAAACAATATAGACTCATATTATTAATAATATGGATACAATAATTGATTTTTCGGCGACACGAAAACAAGAACCAGTAAAGCATCATCCTGCATTACCAAATTCAATAAGAATGATTATAATAGGTCCATCTGGATCGGGTAAAACACAATTATTATTAAATTTAATAATGAGATGAATGAGATGAAACAAACTATATTTAATAGCACCTTCTGTGGATGATCAGAATTGTTGTGAAGTACTTAAGGATTTTAATAAAAAAGCAAAATCAGTTAATAAAGACGGTGAAGATATTATTGACTTTATCACAAATATAGATGAAGCCCCGTCCGTAGATGACTTGGATGGATTCATTAATACTCTCGTAGTATATGATGATGTGATGTTGGACAAACAATCTAATCCAGCTAGAATATTATCTCGAGGTCGTCACAAAAACACAGACGTGATTTATGTTACCCAAAGATATACACAGATACCTAGAGTGATCAGAGAAAATTGTAATATTTTGGTTGTGTTTAAAGTAGTAGATAATTATACCCTACGAAATATTTATTATACTTGGTGTTCAGGGGATATGGACATAATTAAATTTAAAAATTTCTTTTCTAAAGCACAATCTGTTCCGTTCGGATTTATAACAATAAATCTACATGACCCTAAATCCAGATATCGTATAGGTCTGGATAAAATATTTGGTTAATCCCTGATAAATCAGGAGCAGCAGGGAGGGCGAATCTCTACATGATATTGCTCGAGTTTTTAACGAAAAAAATAGTTCGATAAAATCAGGGTAAAAAAAGTCAATAATAGTATAACAAAACTGAGCTAACCTCATACTATTTATTATGCGGTTTTTAACCGTACGGTAATATAAAAGTTAGAGATTTTGGTTTAGGGTTATTGACCCTTTTTTCAGCCTCAATAGGAAACGTTATTTCATGTTAATTTCACGAGCAAAATTTTGTAGGATTCGCCCTCCCTGCTGCTACAAGTTATACAAAGAAAAAGAATGATGACGTTTATACCTCATCTTCACGTTCTGCTCTCAGTATTCGGACGTTGAAGGGAAGGGACACACGACAATGTAGAAACGCTTAAACAATATCGACGATGAAATATGGGATCAAACACAATCATTACGTTGAATTTAATTGTTTCGCCAGCTGCTATGGTTTAATTTTAGAATAAGTTATGAAATACTAACAAAGTACGATTATTAAACCTTAATTGTGCAATGCACGTGAGCTTCACCCAGTACGATTCATTGCCTTCCTAACACCTTTAATCAGCATTATTATCGGCAAACATATCATACTAAAATAAGTTAATTGACATATTCAGACAGGAAAGAAATAATTTGTCCCGCAACTTTAAATAATTAGCTTTTCATGTTGCTGTTTCTTTTTGTGAGGGGAGGGAAACTAGCAAGAACAAACAGCTGGCAAAGTTGTTTTTAAGCGTTTTTTTTTTTTAAATGTCGACAATTCAATAAAAACACGATTACATCTATGGGAACGTCTACATTCACCGACCTGAGTTTGAACAATCTAAAGAGAGAGAGAGAGAGGGAGAGAATACGAAAGCAACAAGTGAGAAAGGATTTAATTGATTCTGGGACAGCGGTTGCAGTGAGTGTAAATGCATTTAGGATGCAAGTGGATAAAACCACTCGCATTAAAAGATAGATTATTAGTAAAGAAAGTAGCATTAGTAAAGTAAAAACAGAAATAATAGAAAACATTAAGCAGCTCACAACTGAACTGAATATTAGGTGTCAAACTACTCCATTGGTTGTTAGACTGGATTAATTAAACAAGGAAATGGATAAAAGAAAAAGAGTACTTTGAGAAACTAAACCAATAGCAGAAGGGATATCGTTTTGTGTTAGCAATTCACCATGCCAGGGGTATCTTGACATAATTTACTAAATTACATATCAATAATAAAGATAACAAAGTTATAAAGAAACAACATTGGAACCTTGAAATATTTGTAGTGTCAACGATATACATCATGTTTATTAGTAATTTTCAAGCTCTACATCTTACGATCATGGGTTTCTTCTTTGATAAAATTCTCTGTACTTAATTTTTTCCTCTTCTTGAGTAGGCCGTTTCATACGTCGGATCATTAAATCTACATAATATTCACCGAACTATATGCTCTAATTTTTAGGAATCATGGATTGTCTGGCTCACTGACATTAATAAAAAAAAAGTTCAAACAGATCTAAACTGTTGAATATTCTGTACTCGTTTAAATTGTTAAAATAAATCTTCAAGTATTTTCATTATAATTCTGTTTACATTGTGATTGATTAAACTAGGCCCGGATTTAGGACAAGTCGAACGAGGCAACTGCCTTATCGCTTGTTGCATTGGGCCCCGCAATTCTGCCTTGGACCCCGCACATCCTAGGGCGGTTCTAGACAAAATAACTTAATTCATTTTTAAATTTTTTTTAACAAGTTTTAAAGAAGTTTTCAATTTTCTTCTCGATTACTTTGGAATCAGTATATCTAGTAATGTAATTTTCATCTGAGATTTAAATAGCAACATCTTTATTTGTAGTTCACTGCAAGTTGTTGTATTGTGATAAGTATCATCAATCTGTCTGCCATTGTTATGTTGTGATCAGTATCATCAATCTGTCTGCCATTGTTGTGTTGTGATCAGACTTGATCTGCATCATCAATCTGTGTCTGTCATTGTTGAGTTGTGATCAGTATCATCAATCTGTGTCTGCCATTGTTGTGTTGTGATCAGACTTGGTCTGTATCATCAATCTGTGTCTGCCATTATTGTGTTGTGATCAGACTTGGTCTGTAACATCAATCTGTGTCGGTCATTGTTGTGTTGTGATCAATATCATCAATCTGTGTCTGCCATTGTTGTGTTGTGATCAGACTTGGTCTGTATCATCAATCTGTGTCTGCCATTATTGTGTTGTGATCAGACTTGGTCTGTATCATTAATCTGTGTCTGCCATTGTTGTGTTGTGATCAGACTTGATCTGTATCATCAATCTGTGTCATTGTTGAGTTGTGGTCAGTATCATCAATCTGTGTCTGCCATTGTTGTGTTCTGATCAGACTTCGTCTGTATCATCAATCTGTGTGTGCCATTATTATGTTGTGATCAGACTTGGTCTGTATCATAAATCTGTGTCTGCCATTGTTGTGTTGTGATCAGACTTGGTCTGTATCATCAATCTGTGTCTGCCATTGTTGTGTTGTGATTAGTATCATCAATCTGTCTGCCATTGTTGTGTTGTGATCAGACTTGGACTGAATCATCAATATGTGTCTGCCATTGTTGTGTTGTGATCAGTATCATCAATCTGTCTGCCATTGTTGTGTTGTGAACAAACTTGGTCTGTATCATCAATCTGTGCCATTGTTGTGTTGATTGTGTTGTGATTAGTATCATCAATCTGTCTGCCATTGTAGTGTTGTGATCAGACTTGATCTGTATCATCAATCTGTGTCTGTCATTGTAGTGTTGTGATCAGATTTGGTCTGTATCATCAATCTGTCTGCCATTCTTGTGTTGTGAACAAACTTGGTCTGTATCATCAATCTGTGTCTGCCATTGTAGTGTTATGAACAGACTTGATATGTATCATCAATCTGTGTCTGCCATTGTTGAGTTGTGATCAGTAGCATCAATCTGTCTGTCATTTTTGTGTTGTGATCAGACTTGATCTGTATCATCAATCTGTGTCTGTCATTGTTGAGTTGTGATCAGTATCATCAATCTGTATCTGCCATTGTTGTGTTGTGATCAGACTTGATCTGTATCATCAATCTGTTTCTGCCATTGTTGAGTTGTGATCAGTATCGTCAATCTGTCTGAAATTGTTGTGTTGTGAACAAACTTGGTCTGTATCATCAATCTATGTCTGCCATTATTGTGTTGTGATCAGACTTGGTCTGTATCATCAATCTGTGTCTGCCATTGTTGTGTTGTGATCAGTATCATCAATCTCTCTACCATTGTTATGTTGTGATCAGACTTTGGCAGACACAGACTGATGATACTGCCAAACTATTGTTGTGTTGTGATCAGACTTGGTCTGTATCATCAATCTGCGTTTACCATTGTTGTGTTGTGATTAGCATCATCAATCTGTCCTGCCATTGTTGTGTTGTGATCATACTTGGTCTGTATGATCAATCTGTGTCTGCCATTGTTGTGTTGTGATCAGTATCATCAATCTGTGTCTTCCATTGTTGAGTGTGATCAGACTTGTTCTGAATCATCAATCTGTGTCAGCCATTTGTTCGGTTGTGATCAGACTTGGTCTGCATCATCAATCTGTGTCTGCCATTGTTGTGTTGTGATCAGTATCATCAATCCCTCTGCCATTATGTTGTCATCAGACTTTGGCAGACACAGACTGATGATACTGCCAAGCTATTGTTGTGTTGTGATCAGACTTGGTCTGTATCATCAATCTTCGTTTGCCATTGTTGTGCTGTGATTAGTATCATCAATCTGTCCTGCCATTGTTGTGTTGTGATTAGACTTGGTCTGTATGATGAATCTGAGTCTGCCATTGTTGTGATTAGTATCATCAATCTGTCTGCCATTGTTGTGTTGTGATTAGACTTGGTCTGAATCATCAATATGTGTCGGCCATTGATGTGTTGTGATCAGTATCATCAATCTGTCTGCCATTGTTATGTTGTGATCAGACCTTGGCAGACACAGATTGATGGTACGGCCAAGCTATTGTTGTGTTGTGATCAGGCTTAGTCCGTATCATCAATCTGCGTTTGCCATTGTTGTGTTGTGATTAGTATCATCAATCTGTCTGCCATTCTTGTGTTGTGATCAGACTTGGTCTGTATGATGAATCTGAGTCTGCCATTGTTGTGTTGAGATCAGTATCATCATTCTGTGTCTTCCATTGTTGAGTGTGATCAGACTTGTTCTGAATCATCAATCTGTGTCAGCCATTTGTTGTGTTGTGATCAGACTTGGCCTGTATCATCAATCTGTGTCTGCCATTGTTTTGTTGTGATCTGACTTGATCTGTATCATCAATCTTTGTCTACCATTATTGTGTTGTCATCAGACTTTGGCAGACAGATACTGATGATACAGACCGAATTATTGTTGTGTTGTGATCAGACTTGGTCTGAATCATCAATATGTGTCTGCCATTGTTGTGTTGTGATCAGTATCATCAATCTGTCTGGCCATTATTGTGTTGTGATCTGACTTTGGCAGACACAAGACTTATGATACAGAACGAGCTATTGTTGTGTTGTGATCAGACTTGGTCTGTATCATCAATCTGTGTCTGGCATTGTTGTGTTGTGATTAGTATCATCAATCTGTCCTGCCAGTATTGTGTTGTGATCAGACTTGGTCTCTATCATCAATCTGTGTCTGCCATTGTTATATTGTGATCAGACTTGGTCTGTATCAACAATCTGTGTCTGCCAATTGTTCTGTTATGATCAGACTTGGTCTGTGTCATCAATCTTAATATGCCATTGTTGCGTTGTGATTAGTATCATCAATCTGTCTGCCATTGTTGTGTTGTGTTAAGACTTGTTCTGAGTCATCAATCTGTGTCTGACATTGTTGTGTTGTGATTAGTATCATCAATCTGTCTGCCATTGTTATGTGGTGATCAGACTTGGTCTATATCATCAGTTTGTGTCTGCCATTGTTGTGTTGTGATCAGACATGGTCTGTATCATCAATCTTAATCTGCCGTTCTTGTGTTGTGATCAGTATCATCAATCTGTCTGCCATTGTTGTGTTGTGATCTTACTTGTTCTGAATCATCAATCTGTGTCAGCCAATTGTTGTGTTGTGATCAGTATCATCAATCTGTGTCTGCCATTGTTGTGTTGTGATCAGTAGCATCCATCTGTCTGCCATTGTTCTGTTGTGATCAGACTTGGTCTTAATCATCAATCTGTGTCTGCCATTGTTGTGTTGTGATCAGACATGGTCTTTATCATCAGTCTGTGTCTGCCATTATTGTGTTGTGATCAGACACAATTACTGATAATACAGACCGAATCATTGTTGTGTTGTGCTGATCAGACTTGGTCTGAATCATCAATCTGTCTGCCATTGTTGTGTTGTGATCCGACTTGATCTGAATCATCAACATGTGTCTGCCATTGTTGTGTTGTGATCAGTATCATCAATCTGTCTGGCCATTATTGTGTTGTGATCAGACTTTGGCAGACACAGACTGATGATGCGACCAAGCTATTTTTGTGTTGTGATCTAACTTGGTCTGTATCATCAATCTGTGTCTGCCATTGTTGTGTTGTGATCAGTATTATCAATCTGTCTGCCAATGTTGTGTTGTGATCAGACGTGGTCTGAAACATCAATATATGTCTGCCATTGTTATGTTGCGATCAGACTTGGTCAGTATCATCAATCTGTGTCTGCCATTGTTGTGTTGTGATCAGACTTGGTCTGTATCATCAATCTGTGTCTGCCAATTGTTGTGTTGTGATCAGTATCATCAATCTGTCTGTCATTGTTGTGTTGTGATCAGACTTGGTCTGTATCATCGATCTCTGTCTGCCATTGTTGTGTTGTGATTAGTATCATCAATCTGTCTGCCATTCTTGTGTTGTGAACAAACTTGGTCAGTATCATGAATCTATGTCTGTCAGTGTTGTGTTGTGATCAGACTTGGTCTGAATCATCAATCTGTGTGTCTGCCAATTGTTCTGTTGTGATCAGACTTGGTCTGTATAATCAATCTGTGTCTGTCATTGTTGTGTTGTGATCAGACTTGGTCTGTATCATCAATCTGTGTCTGATATTGTTGCACATCATGATCTATACAAACCTTGACTCAGATGTTGCTTTATTAATTGTATTAACTCACAAACTGATATACCGTTTTCTTGTATAAAAATCTATCTGGCTTGATCGGATTTCACGTTGAGTGGTTCGAAACTAAAGTGATTTTATTTCGCTCTTTAATACTGAAACCACTCGCATATCAAAACATGTTATGTTCTTTCGCTGCAGAATATACAAAATACTCACCCATCAATTTTATTTTCCATCGAGTGGACTCAAATTCCTACTCGCATGTGATCAAGACGTCCACATCTTAAAAATTTGCTCATTGGATGCAATATTTTATGTAGTGGTACACAAAACAACGTCCATTAAAAAAATAGTTTTAAGTCTACCAGCTCCAGACATACAAATCTGCTCAGGTGTGGGCATTGATTTTAAAAAGACGATTTTGGTCAGAAATATCCTTAAGAATCAAAAGAGTGAAATTTGATGCAAAATGTGTAATTATAAATCACGATTATTGACTTGAGTGCTTTGATACTGTTAGTCATTTCAAGGTAGGCTCGTACAAACTAAATCGCTCCTGTATAGATCCAGCTGCTGTCACCTTTGTTTGTAGGACGTAGACCTTGTTAAGGTGATGCTATCATCGCGTTCTTACCGGTAATATATACCATATTGTACGTTTAATATTATTAGTTATCAAGGAAGTTAGCCTCTTTGTACCAGGTTTTTACCTCAGCAATGAATATTAAAAGCTGCAATTGATCCACTCACAGAACTTACAGTAAAGTAAAACTTCTTCAGAGTTCGATTGAATCCAATCTTTGGTTTCGAAGATGGCTGTCTATTCATTTCACTTCCATCGGTCATTTAAATGGTAGAAATTACTTCTAACATCATGAAATACACAGTGTGTTGTACTGTTGATTGCGTTGGTAAGTGAGCATATCTCAATGACGTTCTATGCATGCACGAAGGTGCACCAGAAGAATGAATTTCATATGCATGAGGAAAAAATGTGAAGACAAAAAGGATACTTACTGTTAGAGAAACTGAAAGTTGTTTTCACCAGTCTTTGTAACAAGGAGTTAATGAACCCTTGTTTAGCTTGTTTAGTCCTTTTTGTTAGACTGGATGAATTAAACAAGGTGTTATATATATATATATATATATATATATATATATATATATATATATATATATATATATATATATATATATTGTGTGTGTGTGTGTGTGTGATGACTAAACTTATTTGAAAATATTCAGTAACGGGTGCATCATGTGAATATACACGATTAGACTGGTCGAGTAGAGAATAAGCGATAAAACAATTTAATGGATATAGTTTGATTGTGTGAGTGCATTTTAAGCGAGCAAAAATCTTACACACGTGAGGAATTGAGCTGTCTTACAGAACACAGCACGAGCTTTGCATACGGAAGAGAGAGAGAGAGATCTTGTATTCCTTCATTTTCTGAAGATTTTAAGAAAAAGTATAGAAATGCAGTGTAATATATTAAATCACAAAAATGTTGATTTGTTACTTATAAAGTCTTCTGAATTACTTGTAATAGCAAACTAATAGTAATATATAGATTACAATATGATTCTGCTTTTAAAAATATATAAAAATATAAATACAGTGTAAATATGCTTAAACATTTGAAAGTAGAACTGCACAAAAAATATTTAGAATAGTATTCCAATTGTTCTGTAGTCCAGTACAAATATTTCATTCCTTATATTCTGTGTAAGTTTCCTATTGAATCGAGTATATAGTATCCTTTATCTTAATGAAGTACTTGGTAGAGAGTCTGATCACATTAATCCATGCCTGAAATTCCAAACATTTTGATATCTCATTTAAACCATCAAGTAGCGTAATCAGTATACCATCATCCATCTGATCACAGAAATGACGGTAAATCACTGGAGGCAGGTACGAAAATAGACTTTTCATCAAGTGGTTTCTGTCGTCTATCGTTAAGGGACAATTCATGGAAGTGTGCAAAATACGGTCATGACATACTTTGCCACATAAGGGACACAGTGAAGGTCATTGTAAGCAACTTTCCATAAATGGCGCATTTTTAGTCCTGGATTAACTTTTAGAAATCTACGCAATCCTTCTGATGGATTTCTGATTTTTATGTTTTCTCTCCTCAAATACCTGTATTCTTGTCCCAATTAGGTGTTCCCATGATATTTTGTCTGGAAATTATCCATTGAAAATGAAGTCTTTGAGATAGTCTTCTAAATCATGTTTTTTGAGTACAGTACTTATATCATATATATATATATATATATATATATATATATATATATATATATATATATATATATATATATATATATATATATATATATATATATATATATATATAAAAGAATTATAGCTATGTTGGGGTCAAAGATCAAATTTCCAATAGGCCAGAGGAAAACCTTTTTAGCAATTAAGTTTGTCGATGCTACACATGCGACCAAGGAATACGAGTTTTTGTTTATCTATGCGAACTTCCATTCAAATCATACCCAAGCATGATATCGTAGATCCAATAGGCGATCTTTGAGGAAAACCTTGGACTCTTGGGGGTGGGGGGAACCAGACAGATCTCCCCTTACTTAACAGAACAAAAATATCTAAAAAGATTTTATGTGTATTTGTTTATCCCCCTGGTGCGTTGCTATGTTTCTATTTACAAAAAAATTTAGATAAAAAAAATTATTTTAGCATTTTTTATGGGGTATTTATTTTTCCTAGTGTATCTAAAGGTTCCTTCTTCCGATAGGGCTTCATTTTCCTTATCGGAATCATTCCCCCTTTTTTTATTTGGTGACCTTGGCTAGAGGTCTCTTACGTCCTGTGAATGCTATGTGTTGGGTGCTCTTGTATGTTGCAATAATATGTTGTTTTTTTTTTGTAAGGACAGCCTTCTGTATCATATTTCCCCAGTTGTTTATTCTTATTATATGCACCGGATTATTTCCACTTTATTCTCCCCTTCTTCTTTCACGTCAGCATTCTTTCTACTATATGCATATAATTTATTTTATTTTATTTACATTTATTGAAAGTTTTATTTGATCTAGGTTTTGAAATTTTCTATTTTTTTTAGGACTTGACGGTGTATACTAAATTTATTTGTTTGTTTTTTTTTTAAATTCTTAATGTTTTGCCGTGTGCATGTGTGGTATTCCGTCTCCCCTTTATTCCAAAATTTGTTGCTAGGTAAATAGGGTGCCTACTTTTATTTCTATAGCACCCCATCTTCCCGCATTTATTTCCAAATATACATTAAAAGGTCCAAAAATTTATATAAATTTGGACTCTTCGGGCGAAATATCGGTGTATTTTTCCAATGCTTCAATGCCTTGATATGACAGATTAAATCAGAGTTTTGAGCCATACAGAGCAGACGGCAATATAACTCTTTCCCATACGGTCCCATAAACTACATGATTAATTCCATTTGCATTTAAACCAAATGAATATAGTAAGTTGGTTACACGTTTAGCTTTATCGCTTGAATAGTCTATACGATCATTTATTTTCATTGATGGTGAAAAAGTAACTCTGGTTTATTTTACTTTTTTTTTTTGCTCTAGGAATGTTCTGTAACCCCCAAAGTAATTCCATTTGCTGAGTACACTTCATTTTTCTGCTGAATATCATCCAATTACTCTTGTTAGGGTTACATTTCAATTTTCACTTCTCTGCGTACGGGTAAGCTGTATTCGCAAGTATCTATAATCCATTTAGCGTAGAACTTAGTATAGTAGGGTCGTCTGACAAAAAGCACGCCAGGTATGTTCATCTGATTCATTGTTATCCCGCAATTAGTCAATGCTAGTACATTCAATAGGTCATTTAGGTATACGAGAAAAAGAAAAACGGATATTACACGCCCTTGACCAACACCTTTCCTTAACGGAAATGTGTTAGAAATACCTCCCCTACATGTTACACATGCACTTGACTGTGTGTAGGAATGGAGGATTATTCTCCACATTTTTGCATTAATTCCTAGCTTTTTTTAATTTTTATAGTAGTCCACAATACCATAGTCTATCGAATTCCTTTTCATTATCCAGAAAAACAGCATATACATTGGAGTTATGATTAGTATAGTATATCAAACAAACTTGAAGAGTAAATGCAGCAGATATAGCTCCAGTCTCTTTACGAAATCAAAATTTATAAGGATGTGGAAAGTTTATTTTGTTTAAATACTTCTGAATTCTGGTCATCGATATTTTTTTCATACAATTTTCCCAGACATGGTGTCAATGTTATACCACGATAATTCACCTGATCCTTTATATCGTTACTATTATGCTTGTATATCGGTATAATCATCCCACATCTATATACATTAGGCAAATGCTCATACTCGATCATGTAATTTAAAAAGGCAGTTAAATGTTTAACTAAATATTTTCCACCATACTTTAAATGCTTTTTTTGTATAGTAGATCAAAGCAATTTTTTAAGAACCATTATATATTTATAATCTTCATCAATTCCAGGTTTCACAGTTGATAAAATATGTCTCATTTGACATCATTATAAAACTCAATGTTAGATTTATCAATCGTCAGAATATTTTCTTTCTTTAGCTCAAGCGGTGTATTTATCAAATATTTTTCAACTTTTTAAAGTCACTTACAGGACAGTATTTACTAATTATATCAAAGCCTCTGATAGCGTTTCTAAGTTGAGAGCCTCTCGTTCACGAAGCTGTAGCAAAGTTATCGCTGTTCTCAGATAAACCGGGGCAACGTATCTTTTCAGTCGAACAATTATAAGTATTGTTCTTGCTTCCTTTACACGTTCTGGGTCTAGCGACTCAACATCAGCTGTTTCGAAATTTTTTTCGTGTTAAGTATAAAATTATAAAATTGTTTTGCGACTGTGATCGAAAGAGGATGAATAGACATTATATAATACGATTACATTAAACTGACAAGTATATATATATATATATATATATATATATATATATATATATATATATATATATATATATATATATATATATATATATATATATATATATATATATATATATATATATATATATATATATATATATATATGTATATATGTATATATATATGTATATATATATATATATATATATATATATATATATATATATATATATATATATATATATATATATATAACATTTATCTGGAATACATCTGGAACATAAACAAACCTAGATATGGACCTAAAGCGCTGATAACATAAATCCGGAAATACGAGTACCTGTGTATGGTTTCTGCAAGACGAACTGTAATTTGCTGAGAAGTAGTAACAAAAATCACACAATAATGATCAATGCAGCTCATCCCATGTTGTATCATCATTCGATCCTTCTAATCGACAATTATAAATGTATCAGACATTAGCATTTATTTGACGTCTTAATTGAATTTTCCATATTGCTGTGGCAGCTGGACACTTCATTTTAATCCAAAATTTAAATGTTTATCTGTCTGTGATACACTCCACTCAAACCCGCCAGATATAAGACTGTTAAATGCAAACGCATAAGTTGGATTATTCTCCGAATAATAACTTGACGCTGTTATAACAAAACCATAGCGATTATTAACAGGATCTGCGAGATGTGGAATATGACCAATGCTATTTTAGCTCGTTTTGTAAGACCACCAATTAATTGTGAATGAGTAACACTATCCACGTCCTGTATATTATTAAGATTGGATGTAGATACAGGCACATACGTGGAAGTTATCTTATTATTGACCACATCGATCGCACCTGTTGCTGTACCAAAGGACGTTTTAAGATAATTGGCATCTGCAGAAGAAATTGTACTCCATAATGCTGCACATATTTCAGCTTCAACATACTAATTAGTTGTTAGATCAAATGGGGCGTTTGAATTATATGACGTTATTTTATTCGAGCCCATGCTTAACATGCCTGTCATAGCATCACCGGATTTTGCTACTCGTGATGCAATATTCATTGTTATGTTATCGTGAACATAATTTTTATTAGTTAAATCTGATACCGCTGATGGAATTGCCGTAATGTTTATTTTGTTCGATTCTATGTTCAGATGTCACACCATAGTATCACTGGATTTTATTACAAAATTGTCCTTGACAAACTTTACATTTGTTACAGAATCATTATTGGTCAAAGTTGTGGTATCACATTGAGGATTAAATATTAATTTTCCACCCATATCTACATTTCCAGCCATCGTCCCACTAGCTAATGCCATTTTAGAATTATATATGGAGCTAAGTTGTGCATAACTTACCGCCTGTGAATTCTTTTTGTGTTGGGTGTGGGGTAATCAATTTCAAGATTTACAATATTCTTTTTACTTCTATTGATATTTACAGTCATCTTTCAACCCGATAAAGATAACTTACCATTACTGACTACTAAGTTGGGCAAGGTTTACTGCTTGCGAGTTATCCTGGTTGATTGGTGGATGTTTTCTCAAGGTTTAGTACTCTCAGACCTGACATACTTAAGTTACCAGTCATTGAGTTATTGAATCCCTAGATGTTTGATAAAATTTGTTAAATCTATACCAGCCGTAGTGGTTGCAATTCCTGTTTTATTGGTTGAGCTGTCAATAAACGTACCAAATTCGGTGAAATAGCTCATTCCTATTTTTTTTTTTTGTAAATAAAATTTAACTTATCTGATAGTAGGATGAACTGGATCGGGCTAAACTAACATTCTGATGAATCTGTTACTTAGCGACCTCTTTAACTACGATCGACTTTTTATCTACACTATAAATCCACATCAACATAAATACGAACTGCTTAGCGAATATAACGAAAAGCTGAAATGGAACGTGACGTAGGCATTGATATATTTGTCATAAAAAACCCGAATACATAATTCCTAATAGCCCATTTCATACCGGATTTAACTGAGTTGCTCCGTAATTATCCGAAAAACCTCCCGAGTCACTTTATACTCCAGCCAATCAAACGCTGGTAGGCATGTGTACATAACAAAATGGCATACATTGTTGTTTAGACGTATCAGATTAAAACAAATTAAGAAATGCCCGCTAAATGCCTAGGACTTCTGCAGCTTTACCGTCGAAAAATATTCTAGGATTGTTATACTGCGGATTAATACGAAAAAAATCCTTTTATTGGTAAACGAAACTCGATTTATGAAATGCGGTGTTTTGGTACAAAAAAGGGATCAAATTTTTAACATCGACACCGTTTCCATACTCGCATGTACATGTCCCGATGTGAAACAGCTCATAGCTACTCTCTCGTATGGCTATAAAATCCAGAAAACAAGACAGGGTGGTTCCAATAATTAATTTCGTCAATATCTGTGGCATCATCGCTGTTGAATAAACATTTTTCAACTTTATAAACGAAGCTGAAGTAGTTGGAAAGTAGATGCTAATGCTGAATTGTCCGCCTTGTTTTGACCACTAGTCTGGTCCCCTGCTTAGTATGCTCCCTGCGATACACTCCGCTATACTATACTAGGGAGCATACTAAGCAGTGGACCAGACTATTTGCCTACCAGCTATCGATTGGATATTGCGGTCAGTTGACCACCCGCCACGTGATCAAAATTCCGAGCAAATTACGAAGTTTGCCGAAGTCTCCATGAAATGGTCTATTCCGAGCTGGATTCTAAGGACCATAAGCTAATTGTCTTCGATGATATTCCGCTCAGCAATGGAGAAATGAACAAGATAAAATCGCATTTCTCCCTTTCGCGCAGCAGAAAATGTAATACATTAAACTTATCTCAAAGCTTCTACAATATTGACATATTTCTCAGGAGAAATACTGGCTTTTTCATAATATTTGCAGGACTATATAATATTGACGTACAAAATATATCAGTGAGGGGTTGTGTTAAAAGACAAATTTGCCAAACTTTATCATAACGGTACCAGTGATGGTGGATGTATTTTCTTTTTTTTAGTAACCTAGCAAGAGATCAAAATCGTATGTTCAGATGTGGAAAAAACAGGGTTTAAGACTGCGAAAATTAATCAAACGATAAAATGTTCATACGGTAAACATATAAAATTAGTCTAAGAAAAAAAATATAAAACGAAACAATGGACGCAAAACAAATGGAGGTTCTAAAGAAATTTGCTACAACCAGAGCAGCTTTCTAAAAGAAGGTTGAGTAGGAACGTCAAGGTCTACAGCATACGTCAGAAATGACGGCTATACTTTTTTAGGCCAGTGACCGCAGCAGTACTTGGCAAACAGCCATATATTTCTGTGGTATCACCAGAAGATCTTAAAAACTATCAGAGAAATGATTACGAGGTATTATTGAAGAGAAGCAAACATTTTGCAGAGCAAATGTAAGATCCAGCTGTACGACAGGCTGTAGTATTATTTAAAAAAATTGAAGAACGGGTTCATGGTAATGAAGACTATTTTGTCATGATATTAGAAACGAATAATAATTTAACAAGGAAAACTAAATATAAAAAAGATATTACCGAGTTAAGAGATTTGGAGGAGAATTTTTGGCAAGAACAAAAGGACAGTTGATGATGTAAAAATAATGAAGTGGCTCTTAATAAGCTCAAAGAATCTACTAATTACGGTGACGCACAAACATTTTAATATGCACAGAGTAGGTATTATTGCTGATTTTAATGATATAATACTTGATAACATAAGAAAACATTTCAGTTTAAAAATAGGGTATTACAAAACTTAGCTAAAAATCTTGATGATGAAAGGGTCAGATATCAACTAGCTAATAAAAGAGTAGAAGATATTTGTATGCATCTGCTATTGCATTACTATTCGTAATGTGGTTTCTTTTAGCGACGACTACTCACGATCAATTGCAACAAATATGGTGTGGTTAAAATATACTGGATATGGAGAATGTAGCCCAAATAATTTTAATGAAATTGGAGCTGGAACTGCTGATGATGATGATCTAATATATCCAAGAATTTACTTATTTATAATGA
The DNA here is from genome assembly GCA_016746295.1 of Potamilus streckersoni. Taxonomy (NCBI): domain Eukaryota; kingdom Metazoa; phylum Mollusca; class Bivalvia; order Unionida; family Unionidae; genus Potamilus; species Potamilus streckersoni. The sequence goes on along the minus strand of JAEAOA010002348.1, from coordinate 2,726,600 downwards.
TGTAGATCTTGGAATTGTTGCTCTAGCTAAAAATGCAAATATTGATGTTGCAAGAATTTTGTACTACACTTTGAATTGATAACACTAGGTGCGGCAGCTACATCGACACAAATGGTAAACAGGATAACCCGTACACCTATCAGAAAAAGAGCGTACAATTAAGGTTACGCTAAACGAAGAACGTTTACACGTAATTAACATCAGACCATAAAGATGCTGCCTCATAGACAATATTCGGATTTTCTAGATACTACAATATGGTATTTCGTAGTATAACACATACACATAACACCGAATTCGATCAATAAAACATGGGAACAACAACTGCACCGAATGAACAGTTACCAAGGCATGTAATTATTGTCTTTCAACGACGGAATAGACGTGGAAGTCAGCTTCATATCAATTCTATAGTTGATAGTCCAGCTGTCAGACAAAACTTTTCAGAATAAATTCTAAACAGTATCCAGAATGAGTGATCGAATGTTATTTTGCTACCAATGCTTCAGCACTAGCTGACAGATACGTATCTCGAGCTCACAAGTACGTTATTGAAGCTATGCAAAAATATCAAGACGCTGACAGCGGATCTCACATTTCAATAGAAGAGATTAGAATGCTTTATCCGATATTTCACTTTGACATTAATTGTTGTTGTTGTTGGGCTTAACGCCATTTTTCAGCACACGATAGGCTATTCATAACGGCCAGTATTAATGGTGGAGGAAGAAACCGGGAAATCACCGGAAAGAACCACCGACTCACGAGAAGCTACTGGCAAGCTTTCTCACATATCCACATTCGCCGAATCCTAGACTCGAATCCACGCAGACATAGGTGAGATGGCAGTGATCCGTAACGGACAACGCTTTAGACAACTCGGCAACTCGGGGCCCCTTTTAGACGTTAGTAAGAATATAGAACACGCTTTCGGGTCAACTTCTGACATCGAAGTCACGTGGTCATTTGGACCGGCTACATGAGGTATTAATTATTATGCTTATGTGCTAATTGTGTCAGTAGACTCTTAACGATAGATTCTACCAAAGGAAGGAATTTCGTTCAAGTCTATTTGCCAAGTGTAAAGTGCTTGGATTAAAATTTATCAAACAAGCAAGCGGTGGGAATGTACTGATTTTCTGATTAAGAAACACTACCTGGTTCTGTGCACTTGAAATATTTTATCAAACAAGCTAGCTGAATGTATTAATCCTCTAACAAGCGGGGAAATTACTGCAATACAAATTGCAGAAGAAAAATAAAAGCAGAATGGAATACATTATGTACACAAAGTGAATTTATCGCCGAAACAAACAAAAAAAAAACTAACACAAGCTGTTATTAAACGACAGTCTGTTTCGATGCGGCAAATCAACAAAATACGGCTGAAAAAAAAACTTTTTCTTAAATTTATCAGCAGCTCAAATTACTACAATGTCAGGACCGCAAGCGATTCATGCGGTTTTCTGGAACCTGCATTGGCAACTATTTCAAAAACGGAACTACTCTAATTGCTGCCAGTACTGGGCACCCTGGGTATAACTGATGTATCCGGTGCCATATCCGGTGCTACGAAGATGTTGTTGTTGTGCTTAACGCCATTTTTCAGCACACGATAGGCTATTCATGGCGGCCAGTATTAATGGTGGAGGAAGAAACCGGGAAATCACCAGAAAGAACCACCGACCCACGAGAAGCTACTGGCAAGCTTTCTCACATATGGTGCTACGAAGAAGACTTTATGCGATGGAATCAGATAGTTAGTGTAACATTTCAGTTTTATGTAATGATTATAAATTTTAAAAAATGTCCAAAACACTAAGGTTTCAGAAACTTAAAACAACAAAAAACGTAAAACAACTAAAGAAAAGACGAACCGGAAAGCGATTGAAGGTGGTTTCATTGCTAGAAAAAAATAGCAGAAAGTCTGCTTCCTAATCTACTGGGAATAGGACGTGGTGTGACTAATGCAACCCGGTACCAGGAGGTAGATCTCTCTGCGATCCATCCGTTGAGCAGCTTTGAGATTCTATATGAACTGAAAGATGTCATTGTCAAGGAGTATTTTCATACCGCACGTGGTCAAATCACGGCAACCTGAAGGGAGAAATTGTGTAATAACTATCCAAAACTTTTAACGATAGATCATGTACGCATTGGTAGTTCTTATAAAACAATTATTTTTATTCGTTTGGGCTTCTACCGAGTGATATTATCAAACGGTATGTGCTTGCGTCCCAAAAGTACCAAAAATCAATTATTTACCTAATTAACTACAGCAAGTGGGAACTGCAGCTTGTGTATAATACTACGTTATGTTTATCAGACAAATGTCCGAATGCAAGATTTTCTGAAATTTATACTACTATTTGCACCTAAACTAAACCTGGAAAACGATAAAATTACAATTTTATCTAACAAGCAAATAAAAAAATGTCCACGTATTGCCTGAAGTGCAGAAGTAAAATGGAAAATACAAATGAAACTATGGAAACTACCAAAATATAACCGACATATGATGAAATAATTTGTGCTAACTGTTGCCAGATAAAGAGTATCTTTCTCAAAAGTGATTGACTATTACATGACAATAAGAGAATATCAAAAATTTCTAATAATATTTTAGTTCACGATTAAATTATCAAAAATATAGGTCAAAGCGTGTACATATGAAGCTGACCACGATCTTTATCTCGAGCAAGATAAAATAGTAACTTATAGCAAGTGTTGCAATCAACGGGCTGTAATCGGATCCGGCTTAGATATTCACAAGTTCACTGGCAAATTGCTGAAACCTAATCATGGATGGACCTTGCCATGCCACAAGTATACCCGTTCATGAAATCGACTCGATAAGCAGCTTGATCCAAATGACAATCTTATTCCAGGGTATGAGCTGTACGATCAAGTCGACGCAATCGCACTGCGATATGATATATGTTACCTTGACAACTAAAATGATAAATCTGGTTGCGACCGTATTATGCTTAATGAGCTAAGCGACATGAGACTGAAGGGGATTTGAGAACGTACGCTGATCGTAAGCTGGTACGAGGTATTATTAGAGCGAAATATAAACTTGGACTCGGAGAGTCTCGGCTTCGAAAGAGCCGACACGGTAAAAATCGACTTTATGAAAGTGGATTTCGAAACCCTTTGGCACATAAACTTCACAAACCTAAAAATAGTTTCCTCGATGAAAAGTCGCAAACTCAACTGATGATATTTGGGCAATAGATCTAGTAGATATGTCACGTAATGCAAATCATAATGACAATAAAAGGTACCTTATGAATATAGTTGATATTTTTAGCAAATACGCGTTAGATTACCTGTTACAGAGAAAACAGGTAAAATCATAAGCGATTCGTTGAGAGATATTATAATAAGCACAAAAAGAAAACCGAATAAGGTATGGGCAGATCACGGAGTTTTTAACAAGCAATTTGAGTAGTTTTTGTAACAAAAAAAAAAAAAACCATCACCAAATATATCATCCGAAACTAAGGGAAAATTGTCGTCGAGATTTAATCGCACACTGAAATAACAGATTTACAAGCAACTTACAGTCCATAACATTAACAGATATGTCAATTATCTAACAAAGATTATTTCAAATTACAATAATACAAACATAAAACGTCTGGAATGTCCCCAAATGAAGTTATTATTAATCCAGTACTGGCAAACGAGAACATGTACCGTAGCCAAAAGTTTTGTGTGGGTGATATAATCTCTGTGATGTGTCGAATTTTGAAAACTCTTAAAAGCTTTGTTTAAAGGAATTGTATCAAAGTCAACTTAATTAAAGTAGAAAGGGCTAGAGATAGATGATTATTTTCATTTCATCTCTGAACGTCAAAAGGGAATTCGTTCTAGCCGACGTAACATGACCGAGTCAGATGCTATGGTACAAGAGAATGACATAAGACCTTTCCCGAAAATCAGCAGGGTAAAGGCGGCATCTGGCTATAGATGACTGTTCAAAGTAAATGATTAATTACGGCATGATTAGTTGTTTAGTTTTCTGGTCAATCCAAACATTCTACGAACAGGTTTAGGAAACTGTCTATTCCGATTGGTTAATATGGATTTATGGGCGTAACTCTGTAAGAAATTAAAGGTTTTACTTTAGGGAAATTCTTTAGTCGTCTTCGATCTTTCGCAAGGAAAGTTAGTATGACTCCGAAATTCGTAGAAAGTACGTTTTCGTTATTGAGTAAGGGGCCGGATAGTTCTCTCAGTTAGGAGACGGACTATACGTGAGGTTCGTGGAAACATAAAGAAACGGCAAAAAGGAAACAGCTTTCCTGGATTCACATGAGAAATCCCTGAACAATCACGGGACGAGAACAAGATCTACGCAGAAATCTAAGTCCAGAGACGATTGTTAAGTCAGAGTTCGACGGACAAGAGTCCAAGACGAAAAAGCTAGACAAAGATCGACAGAGCAGGGACGAACGGAAGTCTTGATGTCTGCATAAATTAGGTGATGAAGTCTATCATCTTTACACTCAAAGGTCACATCTCATTGGCAATGAGGATAGCAATTTAACGTTGAAAGTAATTTTACATTTAAAGAAATTTGTATTGTCTTTTTTATTTGAGTACATGTTAGTACCATTTTTCCTTCTTTTGTAACTAAGTCATTGATTTCTTTTCATTTTAAATTCTGTTGATAAACTGATTAAATTTTATATTTGTTCATTGAAAGGGGGCTCGTCGTGTTCATTTCTTCAATATACTTGTTCAGTGATCTGCATTCTTCTTTCTATCTATCCACACTGGGTAAATTACACCGCGGAGATCATTCCATAGCAACGAACCGTAGTGAAAGAGGTTGGTGTGTTTTGCACGCCGCCAATTTGCCACATAAGTGGGAGCCTCGTTCCTGGATATTTGAACAGTGGAAAAAAGCAGATCTGAACATATATTGAAAGAAATACAACACAGTATCATTGATAGATTTGTATTTTTTAAAAATAAGATGCCACGAGTGTGAATTGAGTCAACACCTATTCTTATATATTTGAAATTATGCATGATTTGTGAATTTCTTAAATGTTGCATGACATTGTAAGAAATTAAGATTCCGTACCTGAAATTGCTGAAGCGTGGTGGTTGTCCGTATCTAAGTAATCCAGAAAAATTTTGCCCTAGTACTCTTGCGAGAAGAGATCATTAAGGAAGTATTCCCAGGGTAATTTACACATGTGTTGCAGACGATACGAATTTAGGGAGAATTTATAGTTTGGTACTGCCCTAAAGCCGTTTAAATTACTTGTGTAATTTTTAAGTAAGTCTGTAGGTAAGACTTGACTTAGAATATTCGTTGATATTCATAGGGAAGTTGTTTTCTTGAAGGCAGAAAACAGGTTAGTGATACTAATCTAGGTGAGTTAGCGACAAGACAGATAGACAAGAATGGCAACATTACGGCAACTTGCGCGAAAATTCAAAACTCTTGGATCCGAAGAATTAGGTTATGAAGGGACCCAGTTAGCTGACTTTGTAAAGCGTAGTCTCAAAGAGTACAAAGAACAGCAAGCAGACGAAAGAGAGAAGGAAAGAGAGGCAGCCGAGAGAGAAAAAGAACTTGAGATAGCCAGAATGCAGGCTGAAAGAGAAAAAGAATTTGAGGTAGCCAGAATGCAGGCTGAAAGAGAAAAAAGAATTTGAGGTAGCAAGACTGCAGGCTGAAAGAGAAAAAGAACTTGAGTTAGCTAAACTGCAAGCCGAGGAAAGGAATAAAGAGAGAGAACATACGTTAGCCATGGAAAGACTAAGGATCGAAGTGGAGTCCAGGAGGGGCGAAGAACTGAACGTACAGTTAGGACCCTCGAGCAGAAGAACGGATGATAGACGTACCGTCCAGATAACTATGCCTATGTTTAACGACAAGGATGAAATTATTGATAACTTTTTAACCCAGTTTGAAAAGTTAGCATTAATACATCAAATACCCAAAGAACAGTGGGCTATTAATATTTCGGCATTGTTGCAAGGCGCTGCCAAAGAGGTTTATCATAATTTGGCACCCGCTGAAATAGATGATTATGAAGCTCTCAAGAAAGCGTTACTACGGCACTACGAGCTGACAGCTGAATGTTTCCGTAAACTTTTCAGAGAGTCATCTAAGAAAGCCACAGAGTCTCACGCGCAATTTCATAATCGTATACGCGTACTTTTCGATAAGTGGATTAAAATGTCCGGAGCCGAACTTTCATACGAAGGCATACGGGAAGAAATTCTGAAGGAACATGTCCGCAGCACATACCGTAAAGACCTAATAGTATTTTTGGCGGAGCGTGATTTCGCGACCTTAGAAGATATTAGTGTAATGGCCGAGCGATATGAAGCTGCACACTCTCGTCCAACCACATGGAGTGGCAAGGATCGAAACAGCGTCCCAGAGTTTAGGAGAGGTAATGGTTTAACACCTATCAGGCGGAATGGTCAAAATGGTGGGAAGCCAGGGGCTGACGATCCCAGCCGTGATCAGTCCCGGGGCTCAGGTAAGTCCCAAGGGATGGACAAGATAACCGCTGGTAAGAAAGAGGAAGTTGTGTGTTATGGCTGCAACAAACCCGGCCATATTCTTAAAAACTGTAAAAGATACCGTCCCACTGTAAATGTAGTGACACCAGATACTAGTAAACAGAGCAATCTATTGGAGTGGTCCAATACAGCAACAGCTACGGTGAATGGCGTAGAGGTTACTGTGTTGTACGACAACGGCTGTAGTTATCCAGCTTTGGTGGACAGCAAGTTTGTTAAACCTACTGATTATACAGATAAGACTGTAGAGGTACAAATTGCAAATAAGAGTAGAGATTCCCTTCCAGTTGTTTATATCAATCTTGATTCGCTCTATGTGAAAGGACGAATTCAAGCAGCGTGCTTGTCAGGGTTGTCGCATGATGTTATTTTAGGATGTAGGTATGTATTGCCACAACCTAATCCTATGACGTGTACACCTGTATACGTGGGGTCTGTAGAGACTAGGTCTATGAGACGAAGGTCAGGGCCGAAACCGTTGAAACCCTCGACTTCGCCCATAGATAACTTGCTACCTGGCGAATTAAGGAGACTTCAAGAGGAAGATTCTACCCTTAATAAGATACGCGGGTATGCAAAGGACAAGTCAGTGCGTAACTTACCCGACGGTGAGGTAGAGTTCGCACTGAAGCGAGGTATCTTGTACTGATACGCTCGAAAGGGGACCGAGAGGTATAAGCAGGTAATTGTACCACGGGCTAAGCGGGATGAAGTACTTAGGCTTGCACATGAAGGTTTACTTGATAGTCACATGGGTGTGGCTAAGATGCGAGATAGGTTAGTTAGGGAGTTCGATTGGCCAGGTGTGTATGGTGATGTAAGGAGGTTTTGTCTGTCGTGTGACAAGTGTCAGCGAGTGGCACCTAAGACCTCACATCGCCCAGTGCCGCTAGGAACTACCCCTCTGATGAACGTTTCTCACGGGTGGCTATGGATTTGATAGGTCCGATAAAGCCCGTAGCAGAAAGTGGCAATCGTTATGTGCTAACGATTGTCGATTATGCTACCCGATACCCGGAGGCCGTTGCTTTAAGGAACATCGATTCAGTTACGGTAGCTGAAGCGTTGTTAGGGGTCTGGTCTAGAATTGGTGTACCAGACGAAATATTAACTGACTAAGGGACGCAGTTTGTTAGCCAGGTGATGGAGGAAGTAAACCGGTTACTTTTTATCAGGCACCTGACTACTACCCCTTATCACCCACAGTGTAATGGTCTAGTGGAGCGTTTCAATGGGACATTGAAACAAGCTCTAAAAAAGTTATGCGAAAATCGACCTAGAGATTGGGATCGATACCTTCCCGCGATACTTTTTGCGTACCGCGAAGTACCCCAAGCTAGTCTTGGATTTCCGCCGTTCGAGCTAGTTTATGGGAGGACAGTGAGAGGACCCATGGCTGTATTAAAGCAGTTGTGGACGGATGAGAAAGCATCCGAAGAGGTAAGAACAACATATCCGTACGTTGTTGACCTCCGTAATAAACTGGAGGAAGTTTGTAACTTGGCCCAGAAAAATCTCTGTGATGCATGGGGACGTCAGGCCAAGTACTACAACAAGAAGGCGAAAGAACGTAAATTTGAGGTAGGCGACAAGGTGTTGTTGTTGTTGCCATTAGAACATAGCAAACTCCAAGTGTCTTGTAGAGGCCCGTTCGTTGTAATGGAGAAGAATGGTGGACAGAATTATCGCATCAGGGTGGGCGATAAAGAGAAGCTGTACCACGTTAACCTACTTAAACGCTACCGAGAAAGAGAGTCACCTACTGAGTTCGTGGTTGCTACGGTTGTGACGGAAGAACTCGACGACAATGGAGGAGTGGCGGAAGCACATCCTAGTTGTACGTTGACGGGGAACGAAACTTACATAGACGTCGTCCTTGACGTAACGTTAACGTCAGACGCCATTGTTAAGCTACCAGACGTGACAAAGGACTTTGTGTTACGTACAGACGCTTCTGACAGAAGTCTTGGTGCAGTTTTACTGCAAGAACATGACGGGGACTTATTTCCTGTTGCATACGCGAGTAGGAAACGTAATACCGCTGAGCGTAATTATTTAGTCACTGAGAAGGAATGCCTAGCGATTGTCTTTGGGATTCATAAGTTTCAGCGTTATCTGTATGGGCGAAAGTTTATTCTAGAAACCGATCATCAACCTTTAGCGTATCTTGCACAGGCTAAATTGACTAATGGGTGTTTAATGAGGTGGTCATTGTTTCTACAACAATATCAAGTCCAGCTACGTTACATTCGTGGGAACTCAAATGTGGGGGCAGATTGCATGAGTCGATTGCTTGAGTCTGAGGTGAAGGGGTCACTTCAGGACATGTAAACATTAAATTAAACTGTAACTTCAAAATTCGATGAGCAAAATCCCAGATTTTACTCTTAAGGGGGGGGCTATGTGATGTGTCGAATTTTGAAAACTCTTAGAAGCTTTGTTTAAAGGAATTGTATCAAAGTCAACTTAATTAAAGTAGAAAGGGCTAGAGATAGTTAGATGATTATTTTCATTTCATCTCTGAACGTCAAAAGGGAATTCGTTCTAGCCGACGTAACATGACCGAGTCAGATGCTATGGTACAAGAGAATGACATAAGACCTTTCCCGAAAATCAGCAGGGTAAAGGCGGCATCTGGCTATAGATGACTGTTCAAAGTAAATGATTAATTACGGCATGATTAGTTGTTTAGTTTTCTGGTCAATCCAAACATTCTACGAACAGGTTTAGGAAACTGTCTATTCCGATTGGTTAATATGGATTTATGGGCGTAACTCTGTAAGAAATTAAAGGTTTTACTTTAGGGAAATTCTTTAGTCGTCTTCGATCTTTCGCAAGGAAAGTTAGTATGACTCCAAAATTCGTAGAAAGTACGTTTTCGTTATTGAGTAAGGGGCCGGATAGTTCTCTCAGTTAGGAGACGGACTATACGTGAGGTTCGTGGAAACATAAAGAAACGGCAAAAAGGAAACAGCTTTCCTGGATTCACATGAGGAATCCCTGAACAATCACAGGACGAGAACAAGATCTACGCAGAAATCTAAGTCCAGAGACGATTGTTAAGTCAGAGTTCGACGGACAAGAGTCCAAGACGAAAAAGCTAGACAAAGATCGACAGAGCAGGGACGAACGGAAGTCTTGATGTCTGCATAAATTAGGTGATAAAGTCTATCATCTTTACACTCAAAGATCACATCTCATTGGCAATGAGGATAGCAATTTAACGTTGAAAGTAATTTTACATTTAAAGAAATTTGTATTGTCTTTGTTATTTGAGTACATGTTAGTACCATTTTTCCTTCTTTTGTAACTAAGTCATTGATTTCTTTTCATTTTAAATTCTGTTGATAAACGGATTAAATTTTATATTTGTTCATTGAAAGGGGGCTCGTCGTGTTCATTTCTTCAATATACTTGTTCAGTGATCTGCATTCTTCTTTCTGTCTATCCACACTGGGTAAATTACACCGCGGAGATCATTCCATAGCAACGAACCGTAGTGAAAGAGGTTGGTGTGTTTTGCACACCGCCAATTTGCCACATAAGTGGGAGCCTCGTTTCTGGATATTTGAACAGTGGAAAAAAGCAGATCTGAACATATATTGAAAGAAATACAACACAGTATCATTGATAGATTTGTATTTTTTAAAAATAAGATACCACGAGTGTGAATTGAGTCAACACCTATTCTTATATATTTGAAATTATGCATGATTTGTGAATTTCTTAAATGTTGCATGACATTGTAAGAAATTAAGATTCCGTACCTGAAATTGCTGAAGCGTGGTGGTTGTCCGTATCTAAGTAATCCAGAAAAATTTTGCCTTAGTACTCTTGCGAGAAGAGATCATTAAGGAAGTATTCCCAGGGTAATTTACACATGTGTTGCAGACGATACGAATTTAGGGAGAATTTATAGTTTGGTACTGCCTTAAAGCCGTTTAAATTACTTGTGTAATTTTTAAGTAAGTCTGTAGGTAAGACTTGACTTAGAATATTCGTTGATATTCATAGGGAAGTTGTTTTCTTGAAGGCAGAAAACAGGTTAGTGATACTAATCTAGGTGAGTTAGCGACAAGACAGATAGACAAGAATGGCAACATTACGGCAACTTGCGCGAAAATTCAAAACTCTTGGATCCGAAGAATTAGGTTATGAAGGGACCCAGTTAGCTGACTTTGTAAAGCGTAGTCTCAAAGAGTACAAAGAACAGCAAGCAGACGAAAGAGAGAAGGAAAGAGAGGCAGCCGAGAGAGAAAAAGAACTTGAGATAGCCAGAATGCAGGCTGAAAGAGAAAAAGAATTTGAGGTAGCCAGAATGCAGGCTGAAAGAGAAAAAAGAATTTGAGGTAGCAAGACTGCAGGCTGAAAGAGAAAAAGAACTTGAGTTAGCTAAACTGCAAGCCGAGGAAAGGAATAAAGAGAGAGAACATACGTTAGCCATGGAAAGACTAAGGATCGAAGTGGAGTCCAGGAGGGGCGAAGAACTGAACGTACAGTTAGGACCCTCGAGCAGAAGAACGGATGATAGACGTACCGTCCAGATAACTATGCCTATGTTTAACGACAAGGATGAAATTATTGATAACTTTTTAACCCAGTTTGAAAAGTTAGCATTAATACATCAAATACCCAAAGAACAGTGGGCTATTAATATTTCGGCATTGTTGCAAGGCGCTGCCAAAGAGGTTTATCATAATTTGGCACCCGCTGAAATAGATGATTATGAAGCTCTCAAGAAAGCGTTACTACGGCACTACGAGCTGACAGCTGAATGTTTCCGTAAACTTTTCAGAGAGTCATCTAAGAAAGCCACAGAGTCTCACGCGCAATTTCATAATCGTATACGCGTACTTTTCGATAAGTGGATTAAAATGTCCGGAGCCGAACTTTCATACGAAGGCATACGGGAAGAAATTCTGAAGGAACATGTCCGCAGCACATACCGTAAAGACCTAATAGTATTTTTGGCGGAGCGTGATTTCGCGACCTTAGAAGATATTAGTGTAATGGCCGAGCGATATGAAGCTGCACACTCTCGTCCAACCACATGGAGTGGCAAGGATCGAAACAGCGTCCCAGAGTTTAGGAGAGGTAATGGTTTAACACCTATCAGGCGGAATGGTCAAAATGGTGGGAAGCCAGGGGCTGACGATCCCAGCCGTGATCAGTCCCGGGGCTCAGGTAAGTCCCAAGGGATGGACAAGATAACCGCTGGTAAGAAAGAGGAAGTTGTGTGTTATGGCTGCAACAAACCCGGCCATATTCTTAAAAACTGTAAAAGATACCGTCCCACTGTAAATGTAGTGACACCAGATACTAGTAAACAGAGCAATCTATTGGAGTGGTCCAATACAGCAACAGCTACGGTGAATGGCGTAGAGGTTACTGTGTTGTACGACAACGGCTGTAGTTATCCAGCTTTGGTGGACAGCAAGTTTGTTAAACCTACTGATTATACAGATAAGACTGTAGAGGTACAAATTGCAAATAAGAGTAGAGATTCCCTTCCAGTTGTTTATATCAATCTTGATTCGCTCTATGTGAAAGGACGAATTCAAGCAGCGTGCTTGTCAGGGTTGTCGCATGATGTTATTTTAGGATGTAGGTATGTATTGCCACAACCTAATCCTATGACGTGTACACCTGTATACGTGGGGTCTGTAGAGACTAGGTCTATGAGACGAAGGTCAGGGCCGAAACCGTTGAAACCCTCGACTTCGCCCATAGATAACTTGCTACCTGGCGAATTAAGGAGACTTCAAGAGGAAGATTCTACCCTTAATAAGATACGCGGGTATGCAAAGGACAAGTCAGTGCGTAACTTACCCGACGGTGAGGTAGAGTTCGCACTGAAGCGAGGTATCTTGTACTGATACGCTCGAAAGGGGACCGAGAGGTATAAGCAGGTAATTGTACCACGGGCTAAGCGGGATGAAGTACTTAGGCTTGCACATGAAGGTTTACTTGATAGTCACATGGGTGTGGCTAAGATGCGAGATAGGTTAGTTAGGGAGTTCGATTGGCCAGGTGTGTATGGTGATGTAAGGAGGTTTTGTCTGTCGTGTGACAAGTGTCAGCGAGTGGCACCTAAGACCTCACATCGCCCAGTGCCGCTAGGAACTACCCCTCTGATGAACGTTTCTCACGGGTGGCTATGGATTTGATAGGTCCGATAAAGCCCGTAGCAGAAAGTGGCAATCGTTATGTGCTAACGATTGTCGATTATGCTACCCGATACCCGGAGGCCGTTGCTTTAAGGAACATCGATTCAGTTACGGTAGCTGAAGCGTTGTTAGGGGTCTGGTCTAGAATTGGTGTACCAGACGAAATATTAACTGACTAAGGGACGCAGTTTGTTAGCCAGGTGATGGAGGAAGTAAACCGGTTACTTTTTATCAGGCACCTGACTACTACCCCTTATCACCCACAGTGTAATGGTCTAGTGGAGCGTTTCAATGGGACATTGAAACAAGCTCTAAAAAAGTTATGCGAAAATCGACCTAGAGATTGGGATCGATACCTTCCCGCGATACTTTTTGCGTACCGCGAAGTACCCCAAGCTAGTCTTGGATTTCCGCCGTTCGAGCTAGTTTATGGGAGGACAGTGAGAGGACCCATGGCTGTATTAAAGCAGTTGTGGACGGATGAGAAAGCATCCGAAGAGGTAAGAACAACATATCCGTACGTTGTTGACCTCCGTAATAAACTGGAGGAAGTTTGTAACTTGGCCCAGAAAAATCTCTGTGATGCATGGGGACGTCAGGCCAAGTACTACAACAAGAAGGCGAAAGAACGTAAATTTGAGGTAGGCGACAAGGTGTTGTTGTTGTTGCCATTAGAACATAGCAAACTCCAAGTGTCTTGTAGAGGCCCGTTCGTTGTAATGGAAAAGAATGGTGGACAGAATTATCGCATCAGGGTGGGCGATAAAGAGAAGCTGTACCACGTTAACCTACTTAAACGCTACCGAGAAAGAGAGTCACCTACTGAGTTCGTGGTTGCTACGGTTGTGACGGAAGAACTCGACGACAATGGAGGAGTGGCGGAAGCACATCCTAGTTGTACGTTGACGGGGAACGAAACTTACATAGACGTCGTCCTTGACGTAACGTTAACGTCAGACGCCATTGTTAAGCTACCAGACGTGACAAAGGACTTTGTGTTACGTACAGACGCTTCTGACAGAAGTCTTGGTGCAGTTTTACTGCAAGAACATGACGGGGACTTATTTCCTGTTGCATACGCGAGTAGGAAACGTAATACCGCTGAGCGTAATTATTTAGTCACTGAGAAGGAATGCCTAGCGATTGTCTTTGGGATTCATAAGTTTCAGCGTTATCTGTATGGGCGAAAGTTTATTCTAGAAACCGATCATCAACCTTTAGCGTATCTTGCACAGGCTAAATTGACTAATGGGTGTTTAATGAGGTGGTCATTGTTTCTACAACAATATCAAGTCCAGCTACGTTACATTCGTGGAAACTCAAATGTGGGGGCAGATTGCATGAGTCGATTGCTTGAGTCTGAGGTGAAGGGGTCACTTCAGGACATGTAAACATTAAATTAAACTGTAACTTCAAAATTCGATGAGCAAAATCCCAGATTTTACTCTTAAGGGGGGGGGGCTATGTGATGTGTCGAATTTTGAAAACTCTTAGAAGCTTTGTTTAAAGGAATTGTATCAAAGTCAACTTAATTAAAGTAGAAAGGGCTAGAGATAGTTAGATGATTATTTTCATTTCATCTCTGAACGTCAAAAGGGAATTCGTTCTAGCCGACGTAACATGACCGAGTCAGATGCTATGGTACAAGAGAATGACATAAGACCTTTCCCGAAAATCAGCAGGGTAAAGGCGGCATCTGGCTATAGATGACTGTTCAAAGTAAATGATTAATTACGGCATGATTAGTTGTTTAGTTTTCTGGTCAATCCAAACATTCTACGAACAGGTTTAGGAAACTGTCTATTCCGATTGGTTAATATGGATTTATGGGCGTAACTCTGTAAGAAATTAAAGGTTTTACTTTAGGGAAATTCTTTAGTCGTCTTCGATCTTTCGCAAGGAAAGTTAGTATGACTCCAAAATTCGTAGAAAGTACGTTTTCGTTATTGAGTAAGGGGCCGGATAGTTCTCTCAGTTAGGAGACGGACTATACGTGAGGTTCGTGGAAACATAAAGAAACGGCAAAAAGGAAACAGCTTTCCTGGATTCACATGAGGAATCCCTGAACAATCACAGGACGAGAACAAGATCTACGCAGAAATCTAAGTCCAGAGACGATTGTTAAGTCAGAGTTCGACGGACAAGAGTCCAAGACGAAAAAGCTAGACAAAGATCGACAGAGCAGGGACGAACGGAAGTCTTGATGTCTGCATAAATTAGGTGATGAAGTCTATCATCTTTACACTCAAAGGTCACATCTCATTGGCAATGAGGATAGCAATTTAACGTTGCAAGTAATTTTACATTTAAAGAAATTTGTATTGTCCTTTTTATTTGAGTACATGTTAGTACCATTTTTCCTTCTTTTGTAACTAAGTCATTGATTTCTTTTCATTTTAAATTCTGTTGATAAACGGATTAAATTTTATATTTATTCATTGAAAGGGGGCTCGTCGTGTTCATTTCTTTAATATACTTGTTCAGTGATCTGCATTCTTCTTTCTATCTATCCACACTGGGTAAATTACACCGCGGAGATCATTCCATAGCAACGAACCGTAGTGAAAGAGGTTGGTGTGTTTTGCACGCAGCCAATTTGCCACAATCTCATTAGTGAAGAAAACGTTTGATAAAGTATCACTCCTAACTGGTCGGTAGAAATATTTATTGTGGATAAAATTTAAACAACAATACCTGTGACGTACAAGTTGAAAGATTTAGTTTGGGATAATAATCCCGGAGAAGAAATTAATGGACGTTTCTACAAACAGGAGCTTCAGAGGATAGAACAGTATATATTTATCATCGAGCGAGTGATAACAAAAAAAAAGGAAAGAAAAGTTTGGTCAAATAGAGAAGTTATTGAGAAAAATTTTAATAGCTGGATACCAACCAGTGAAATAAAAAAAATCTTATATTAAATCGCTAGCAATCCAGTCACAATAAACTTCACTGGACTGCATAATGATATCAAATATTGTATTCGTACTATTGCTAGTACTCTCTCTCTCTCTCTCTCTCTCTCTCTCTCTCTCACACACACACACACACACACACACACACACACACATCAAGTTAAAAATAATAACATAATTGTTTTTAAAATTTTATATCTTTTGACGGCCATAAACTTCTAAATGTTCACGATTCATGAATGTCCTTAACAACTCACAGAATATCTGATTCTCAGAGACAGTAACATTAAACATTTTATCTTCTTAGCGATGTGATATTTTACATTATACAACGATTTTGCTGCGGTATAAATTTGTTCATCTTGATGTACATACCTGGCTAATCTGTAAATTTATCCTCAATAACAGGGAATAAATATGTCTTTACATTTAATTGGGGATTCTTCGAATCCTGTTGTTTTACATGCTGACAGTTATTGGAATTTGTCAAATTCTGATTCGCTGGATGATCACGATCAATATCAGCGTACAAATCAGTCTATTTGCGTGCAAGAAATTTGTTTGAGACATATTATTTTATCAGACTTTTATCTAATTTACTGTAATAAAATGCCATACGAAATAAGAATAGAGCTCATATCTTAAATACGAACTTCTTATTCGACGCAGTCAAGTTGTTTATCAGTGATTAAAAGACAAAAGAATTACGTGAATTTTCTTACTCGGTGTTTGATGTACTACCGATATATGTCGAGGTACCTGAACTTGAGAAATATCAAAATATACGTGTTAGAAATGGGCTCACTGGTGTTTGACAATGGAAAATCTAAAAGATATTCTGAAAATTGATTTCTGAACAGCTCTACTGTGGAATGCTTTGCACCCTAATTTTGTATTAATTATTAAATATAGACAGATTTGTTACTCGAGTTAATATCCTAAATCCTTTTCATCTCAAAGAGGTTATAAGAAATATGTTTCGTGGTAATAATAACGTGGTAGATCGCTTTGAGGTAGAAAGAGAAAAAAGGTATAAAACTTGATCAAATACTTCGGCATGGAAAGATATTTGTCGAATACAACAAGGTAACCTTAAACAAATATCTCAATTTTGCTTGACGAGTGGTGAGGTAGCAAATATTTTAAACATCATGTGATTAATATTGAAAGAAAATTCTATCAAAGGTTATTATTGAAAAGGCTGATTTAGTAATGCCATCTGCAACAGGTCTGACTGACCTTGAGTTAATGTTAAAATATTTTGCAGCTGCTGATATAGAAGAAAATATGTTTTCTTCTTCAGTCTCTACGTTAGTTGATATCACTGGACGAGCTGGTTTACAGGTAATCCTACCTCCCTTACTTCGTCTAGTGTTTTCTTTCGAAGTAACAAGTTCCAAATTCTCAAGTCTATTATCGATTTTAATTCTGTTCCTGTGGTCTATGACAAAACCACTTGGGATAGGCCTATGAAAAACTTCAAACACGAACCTGTGAGATCTATAATTAATTGGATTGTATTAGTTCCACGGAACATCACAGCAAGATTACCCATATTATTTATATATCCATTACTATTTCTTGCTTCAGTATATCTGATAAAACCCTTCTCAGAAGTTACGTACAAATTATAAATCAGATATGGCTGAAATTTGTCATATAATGCTAAGTTAGAAATGTTGTTGTCAGTAACACCGCCATTTACTTCATAGACTTTCATTCCATCTGGTATCTCCTCACTGTTACACAAAGTCCAGATAAATTCATATAGAAATATTTCAGTGTATTCACTACCATTAACAACTTTCACCTTCAAGTTATATCCCCCAAGAGTTAAAACTATCGAATATTTTTTTGTATGTTTATCCCAACTCTAAGCTCGTTACCAGCAAAGAGATTTTATCTGAGATGAACCCAAAATATTTCCTGACACTTTGCGAAGATGTTAATGATCATCGACATCTGGTGTAAATTTTCAATAATATTCCATTGTGTTTTCCAAATCTCTAAATGACAATTTTCACAGAATACTTAATTAAATAAATATAAAACAGTGGATATAGGAATGTTGAAGCTAGCCAATATAGCAAGAAAAACTGTTCTGACAGAAAGATATCGACCTTTAAAAATCTCATTCCCATTTGCTGGTTTTGATAACAGTTGGTTATTTAATAATAAACGTTTACTTACAAACTTCTCTGACACAAACTTATATCATCTGATTCAGCCAACAATCAAATTCCAGCTTGTCACGATAAGGACTTGAAAATAATAGTTCAGTTCTATATAAGGCTCTCTAAACTAAATATATATCTCTGGAATCTCCACAGAATCCTACGCCAGAGCAATGTGAAGAATTTTCTAATCTTTATATTACATCAAAATCTGATCAAATTCAATCAGGAAGAGATTTAATATCGTTGTCACGATGATCTATTTCAGGAAATATCGAAGAAAACAAATATGTACACAACATCAGGGTCTGGCTAGAATCAGTGGCGTTACATGGGTTGGTGTCACCTCCATGGACCTCCTTTCTGCACAATTTTTTTTAAGGACAGTCATGTACGGTAACTAATAGTGTCATCCCTATGGACATCCTTTCTGCACAAAAATTAAAAACTTTTATAGACAGTCATTTTGGTGCCACCCATCTAATAGTGTCACCAGGTGAGGTCCGTATCCCCTAGTGATGCCACTGGCTGGAAGTTTGAAAAGATAACTGAAATACATTTCAACACTATAAAATATAATCCATTGCGTAGTAACTCATGCGCCGAACTCCCGACTAATATCAAAATCTCAAAATATTGTGTAAATATATAGAACAATGATATTAAAATTTCCAAAGGACATATGCGTTATTTCCTGCACAGAATCATCCTTATGGAGTATCAAATTATACTGGTTATGTTAATAATCGAAACTTTAGCGGGATTGTCTTTCCCGTTGCTGAGAATCAAATTCCGAAATTCGAAAAACTGAACAATCTCCTGTTACCTGGAGGTATTAATGCAATTGTTGTCATTGACAAGAAAAATATATATCCAAGATATATCAGTGATCTAGCATCACAATAAACAGTAAATTTACTATTTTATAAAGATCTCTACGTGTGGATAAAGAATTTTAATGGGCTAGTTGTTGTTCTGTTGTTCTTCTGGGGTTTAACGCCATTTTTCAGCACATGATAGGCTAAAGATGGCAGCCAGTATTAATGGTGGAGGAAGAAACCAGGAAATTCAAGGAAAGAACCACCGATCACGAGAAGCTACTGGCAAGCTTTCTCACATATCCACATTCGCAGACTCGAACTCAGGCAGACAGAGATGAAATGGCAGTGATCCTTAACGGAGAGCGCTTTAGACCACTTGGCCACTCAAAGCCCCAATGGGCTGGTTGGGGTCCGTATAACAAGCACAAGGGAAAGAAATATTTATATGTTAGATATTGGCACTGCTGTATTTCGCTGCATGTACTTTATCAACACTTCGAAAATTGCTCTACTGTTCAGATACTTTCTATGCCCGTCGAAAATGAAAAAATATTACAATTTGTAAATTACAGACACAAGATGAAAGTGTCTTTTATACAATATGCAGATTTCGAATCCATTTTGCTTCCAGTGCAAGGAGTATAAAATATCCCCAATAAAGCTTCGACAAGGAAATTACAAGAGCATATTAATGTGACACGGCATATAATATCGTGTGTGCAGTTGATAAATATTTATCAAAGCCAGTAAGAATTTACCGTAGAAAGGAACCAGCTGTCTGGTTACTAGGGAACCTTATCGACGATATTCAACTCATCATGAGATTGCTTAATAATACAACAAAGTGGAACCACAGACAGTAAAGCAAGAAGCTGAATTTAATACAGCAGAACTATGCTATATTTGTGAGGGAGCGCTTTTGCCTCAAGATAAAGTTCAAGATCACTGCCGTATTACTGGAAAGTATCTTGGTCCTGCACATGATCAGTGTATCTTAAAATACGCCGCACCAGAATTCGTTCCTTTGTATTTAATAATTTCAGTTATATTATAGTTGAAAAGTTCGGTAATAAAGATGTTATAAACCGTTGGAGAATTAATAACAACAATAAAATAAAGCGCATTCCGAATAATACTGAAAAGTGTATGTCAGTGATACTATGCAAGTTGAGATTAATTGATAGTCTGCAGTTTATGGCAGCATCACTAGACGAGCTTGTGCAAGGCTGTAGTCAAGTATATAATTTGATTGAACATTTAGGTGAAACTGCTGGCAGTTTATTGACACGAAAAGGTATTTTTCCCTACGAGTATCTAGATGATTTGGGTAGATTTGATGAAAAGTGTCTACCTGACAAAGATAAGTTATACCCTAGGTTAAATCTTGAAAGCGTCTGTGACGATACCTATGCTTATGCGAAATCGATTTGGGATTCGTTCGGCTGCAAAATCTTATGCGATTATCATGACCTGTACCTTATCACGGAAGTTCTGTTGGTCGGAGATATATTTGAAAATTTCAGAGACGTCAGCACTGATAACTACAGACTCAACCTAGCGTGGTACTACTTGTCGCCCGGATTAAGTTGGGACATGTTACTCAAGCACAGTAAAATAAAACTGGAACTGATAACATACCCTGATATGTTCAACTTTATAGAACGTGGAATCCGAGGCGGATTAAACGTCATAACAAAAAATATGACATAGCTAATAATAAAGATCGATCCGACTATGATAGTGCAGAAGCCATCAAGTTCCATAGCCTATCTAGACATCAATAATTCGTATGGTCACGGCTTATCGGAGTTTATGCCAGTCGATCAATTTAAGTTCATCACCTAAAAACATTTTTTCATAGAAACTGATACAACTATACAGGACGGTGTTAGTTATTTTATTGAAGTTGATATTAATTATCCTGTTGAGGTGCACGATGCGTAAAATGACTATTCATTCTATCTAGAGTCAATGCTGATCTACTACAGTTTATTATCTGATGAGCAGAGAAATCATTTGTCTAGCTTTTGCACTAGTGGTAAATATGTTGTGAAAAAATTAGTTCCTAATCTGTTTGACAAACAGAGATACGTTCTGTACTATAAAAATCTTTAGCAGGCAGTTGATCATAGTCTGATATTAGGAAAAGTTTATAGAGTGCTAAAATTTAATCAATCGCCGTGGATGAAAAGCTACATCGACTCAAATACTGCACGACGAGCAGCTGCGAAAACTGAATTCGAAAAAATTTATTCAAGCTTATGAATTGTTTTTGGCACTACTATAGAAAATATCAGAAAACTAGTCAATATAGAGATCATCATTAAAGTGGAACGTCGTAATAAATTTTTTCAATCTGACGATTTTGAATGTATGAAAATACTTAATGACAATCTATTAGTCATTGAATGACTAATTCAGATTGAATCTGAAGTTGAATAAGCCAGTTTATGTCGGTATGACAGTACTTGAGATATTAAAATTGCTAATGTACCAATTTCATTACGATTTTATTAGGTTAAGTGGCCTGGTGCAGAATTGTTATTTACAGATATTGACTCGCTTATGTACAAGATAAAATCTGATTATATCTATCTAGAATTTTACTATAACCGCGAAATGTTTGATCTTTCAGATTATCCCAAAGGCAGCTGGTTCCACTGTGATGATAACAAAAAGCTAATACGAAAAATTTAAGGATGAAACAAATGTTGTTCATATCGTTGAGTTCATTAGGGTACCCCGGGTGGCCGATTGGTCTAACGCGCTCACCGTTACGGACACTGCCATCTCACCTCTGTCTGCTTGGGTTTGAGACTTGGGTTCGGCCAATTTGGGTACTTGAGAAAGCTCGTCAGTAGCTTCTCGTGGGTTGATGGTTCTTTCCGGGGTGATCTCGGTTTCTTCCTTTACCATTTATTCTGGGTACCATATATAACCTATCTTGTGCTGCACATATTATAAATAGCGTAAACCCTTACAACAATTACAACGATGAGTTCATCGTATTGAGTAGTAAAATATAATGTCTAAAATTAACTGATGATAAAGTTAAGAAACGAGCTAAGGGATAAAAAAATAATGTGGTAGGTAAGGTGATAGGATTTCATAATTATAAAACTACGTTGCACGGAGTTTCAAATTTATGTTGAGATGATGGCAATAAGATCAAATTGTCATAAAATTAAAACAGATGTTATCATAAAATCCAGTCTTTGTAATTTTGATTATAAAAGTGTTACGCATATGTGATTAAATTGCTTGTGTGTAAGGTCTAAAATTCTTTTTTTTAATTTTTATTTCATTGTATTTAATTTCAATGAATATTTTTCTCGGATTCGGGATTCTATTTTTGGTAGTGATATATATATATATATATATATATATATATATATATATATATATATATATATATATATATACAATAATACATCTTGTACCTTCAAGGTGTTGAATGACTGTTCGAAAAAATATTAGGATTGCGTATTTAGAACCCCAATGCCTCATTTGAAGTCTCGCTAGATTGTTCATACGGTCTCTTGCTACATAAAAGAGATATCCAACGTCATTCAACCTTTTTGTCAGGTAATTCCTTTTTCTATTTTTTACACTATGTGGCTCGTTTATTTTCACACAAAATTATAATACCCAACATTAGCATAAAATAGTTCATTCGCAGAACGCAAGACGATAACGTTTATCTGTACGCCTTAACAACATGGCTACCGAGTTCATACGGATACACTGATGACATTTATATATTTAACTATACGAAGCAGACGCTGATCAGAACATGTGTGTAAATCGATTTGTTTTGTAAATTCGTAGCGCGTTATTAATAGCACTAATTTTTTAACAGACTTTAAAATCTCAGTGAGTTACTAATAGCGCATTGGAATTTTATGTGAATGTTAGATAATAGTAGTTTTTGTGTGAATGATAGATATAGTAATTTTGTGTCAAGTTATTATCAATCGCCAGCGATTTTATCTAAAAACCGCAGTAATAAACTATAATGAGCGTTTTTCAGCCAAACCCTATTTTCTATGACGACTATGATGATTCAGTGGTATGTCCTTGACAGGTAATCAATAATGAAATCGACGCTGTTGCCTCAACAAAGTTGTTTTCGTTTTTGTTTATTCTAACATGGGGGAAGGGGCCTTGGAGGGTCTAATTATGCTTTCGTCCTAATACGAAAAAAAGAAAAAACTCATTATACTCTATTACTAACGTACAACTAAATTCCAGTCCTTTACGTTGTGCAGGGGGTGTATTTACTACTTAATATACAAGTAAATTCCAATATTTCACAGCGTTTAGTTGTTGAATCGTCTGAGACGCTCGACTATACATATTCCTGACATCACACATTTGTCCACGTGCGTTCATGTCTCGGTTCGACAAAAGTGAGTAGGTGAGAAAGCTAGCTAGTAGCTTCCCGTGGTTCTGTAGTTCTTTCTTGTGTGTCCCACAATTCCTCCTACAACAAAAAAATGCACCACGCATAGCCTATGATGTGCTGACAAAGATGTCGTTAACCCCGTAAAAACAAAACCAATATTTCACGTTGTACATAATTTTATAATGCAATTGATTCGTCCAGGCAGTATGTATGACATTTCTTGATGATAAGTACAAAATCTGCACGACATAGTTTCTACAAACAAAATTTTAAAAAAAACCCACAAAAACAGGTTGTGGTTTAGGATGTTTGGGGCCTTTTGTGTGAGTGTTCTTATAGAGCAAAATGCACGTTGATATCGCCTTTTTTTTTACAAACGCTCCTAACCACCTCATAGGATTGGCTAATTTTTTGGGCGATGATTAAGACTTTAAACCAGTATTATATTAAGTAATCTAAAAATAGGAAGGTTGTTTGAAGCAGATTAAAGCGATCTGGATACAATAACGTAGTGGAGATCCTTCCTGCACAGAAAGCGTGCTTCAAAATCAATCAATTAATCCCTATACACTCAAATATTATGTTATGTCACCAGTTCAAATACTTGATACTCTAGATCACATTTTAATTAATGTTTCAATTATGTGTTTCTCGGGTATTCAAAGGCATAGTTTGCTATGTGATCAACTTTTTAATTAAAGGCGAACATTAAACGTGTCCCATTACTTTACGGTTAATAAGGGTGGGAACTTCATTCACCTAAGCTAACAAGAGTTTCCTATGCATTGGAAATGAATGCATTATTGTGTGTATGTCTGAGTGAAGTGTATGCATTAGCGTGTGTATATTTGAGAGACATGTGTGCATGTATTACCGTGGGTATGTCTGAGAGAAGTGTGTATATTAGCGTGGGTATGTCTGAGAGAAAGAGAAAGAGTCTCTCTCTCTCTCTCTCTCTCTCTCTCTCTCTCTCTCTCTCTCTCTCTCTCTCTCTCTCTCTCTCTCTCTCTCTCTCTCTCTCTCATTTATATTACACCCTGCTAGTTTCTTATATGCTATAACTTTGATTTTCCTTGACTCTTACACCATATTTTAATGGCATGTTTATGATTTTTCGTCATGAAAACTTTTATGTTCTATTCACAATACTTGCATTCGTTCCATTTTTTTTAGTTTCTATTCACTGATTGTGCAACGGTTTTATGAGACACACGTAAAAACGCGTGCGTTTATCTCAACTTTTTAATCATCCCCACCCCGACCCCACCCCAGTTTTATCGCGAAGGGAGAATCAATCAATCAATCAATCAATCAATCAATCAATCAATCAATTCATTCATTCATCTATTAATTCATTAATTAATGATGATATAGATGGATGAATCAATGGATGTATTATTGAACTCGGACACATAAGACTCCTCACATTACCAAACAATAGACATTTGAAATAACTTTGTAGCAGTGAAAGCCTATTATATCGACTTAGACCTAACGAATCGTATTTGGATGCATTCGAAGTTGAAGTTTGATATCGAAGGAAAATACATCTGATACGCTGCGGTGTGCTAGATTACAATCACAAGACTGGTCCTCTCCCTTTGAAAAACGTTCCGACACGTTTTATATGCTCCCCAAAAGTTAATAAGACTTTTTTAAAAATTATTCTGGAAATTTCAGGTTAGAAATTAGATAACTACATAAAACCAACCTTGAAATATAAGTCGCTATTCAATATGACAATGTTCATTTTTCATGCTGAAAGATTGCAGGTAGATATGACTAAGTGCCTGTAATTGACAGTATCATTTCAGAAAGTTGCGATTAAAGCAATTAGACTCCCGCTAAGTGCCCTCCGTGTGTAGCATTATTTGTAAAAGAAAAGCAAATCAGGTAAAGAAGGGACAACAACTACTGTGAAAATAAATGTAAAAAGAAGACGATTTGTAGAAAGCTTTAACCTGCACATTATAACATTTTTAGATCGTCACATTCATTCTTGACATTATAACATTTTTAGATCGTCACATTCATTCTTGACATTATAACCTTTTTAGATCGTCACATTCATTATTGACATTATAACCTTTTAAGATCGTCACATTCATTCTTGACATTTTTTTTATCATTTCATTATTTAAAACCTACTGGCCAGGAGATAATGTAAATATCGACTGTTGATTGGTAACTATCGTTTTAATTATGAAGAAATTGTTTGTCGAGTTTCTTTAACGCAGCAAGTAAAATGACATGCGTAGGAATAACACAGCAAGCAAAAATGGCAAGCGTAAGGACAACCCAGCAAGTAAAATGGCATGCGTGGCAATAATACTGCAGGTGAAATGGTATGCGTAGGAATAGCAGAGCAAGTAAAATGCCACGCATAAGAAACCATTTTAAAAAGGCTGAGGTTTTTTCCAATTGCATATATTTCCTAACCTCCTTTATATGTTCGCATCATAGTCAATACGAATCTATAACATTTAATTCTACGACATGCTCACTAGCTTCTTTTTCTTAGTGTTAATATTAGTCATAAGAAGTTTGCGTTAACGTTTTAGTTATTATTATTTTGTGTCTATCTGCCTATATTTTTCAAGCTCCTGATTTATTGTCGTCACAATTGGCATGAATCTAAGACAGTTCATTATACGACACGTTTGGTAGCCATTACGAGATACGAGTCAAGGTTATGGTCGTAGAAAATGTGCGTTAAGGTTATGGTTATTCTTTGATTTGTTTATGTTGCCTACACAACATTAATATATTTTATTTCTTCATAATTGTAATTATAAAGCAAATACGACTCATTAACTGTCATATACACTTATTTTCTTCACCCGATGTCATAAGGGTATGGGTCAAGTTTTTTGAGTGGTTATGTCCCCTAAGCTCCTTTTGGCGTCATGGATTACTCTGTGTACGGCACATCAGTACATACAAGTTATTCGCTATCGATTAAAAATAAGAATTTTCAAATATATGATCAAATAGAGAAGAACCTGAAAATGTCGGTTCGATACCCGCCCAGGTCTACATGGTTCTGCTGTCTAAGTGTGTCTTTGGGAACAGTACTAGGCACCATCATAATTTAAGATTTCTCTTTTACTATTCCTCATGGTTTAATTTTACCCATCTGAGATCACTGGTGGGAGGTAAGGGTAAAAAAATGCCAAATCAACTCACATGAGTTTGACATTATATAATGTTTCCAGCTCCTGTGTATCAGCTCTTCTCATCGCGTAACTCTGAAAGAGGCCCCTTTCAATATACAAAATCATTCATGTTCTTCAATTTTCATCCAAAGTTGCGCGTTAAAATTCTCATTTGATGACATAGAATTACCTGGAATAAACTTGTTTTGTTTTTCTTTTTTGGGGGGAGGGGGTTCGTTTAAAAAGGAAAACTGCTGTTATCCTGTATTTTATAACAGTTCTTCAGTTTTTTTCCTTTATATAAAAAATCAGAATGATATATCACATGATAGTATTCATCATCGAATTGTATGGATAAATACCGACTCAATTACAGATGTACGAATATCGACTATCAGGGTGGCCAATCCATATAGACAAACTATGCCAAATTGAAGGTCAAATTGAAGGAAATTATCACCGGGGTGGGGTACGCTGATTACAGGGTTCTTCGAGGGTGCCATTTGTTGGCATCTCTTCTGACGCCTCTGCCGACGATTGACTGATTAATACTTGGATTAATGTCAACAAGGACATCAGAGTTGTAAATCATGTTCATAAATACAATAACTAATAATAAAATCGTAAGACAGTTTCCAGAGGCAATGGATACAGCGATAAATAAAAGTACGACTACAGTTTCTTTTTATTGATGTGGCCCCTCTCAGATTTTCATCATAGAAGGAACCCCTAGTGCCGAAAGTTAAAGGGTTTTTATGTATTCTTGTTTCTCCATTGTGCATGTGTTATTTGTGTTTATTCTTTTATTGAATTTGGATTTTTATTAATTTTGAAGTAGGGTTTTTACACCATCCTAGTTTGTTAAAACTGATCACATTCCTCAAGTTGCTATATAATTTACGATCTTTTAATAGTGCAATATTAAAAGAAGAAGTAAAAAAATTGTTAGTTTCATTATATGCAAAAATAGTAGTATTAAGATTTATTTATTTAGGATAATTTCTGAGTTACCCGAGTTCTTATCTTTTAGTGATACATGAGCAAGTTATGTGCGCCCTTGCTGGTGACCACTATGTGCTGGTGACCACTATGTGCACGTGCTGCTGGTTCACAACATATATATTAGTTCAAGAATTTAGAATAATAAATAATTAGTTAGTATTTAGATATTTAATTATATAATGTATTTTGTTTAGTCAAAGTTATAAATATGAATTTTAAATTATTATACTAAATTTAATGAGCTTTTAGTGGTACACGAGCAAGTTCTGTGCACCCTTGCTGGTGAGCAATATGTGTACGTGCTGCGGGTTCACAATATATCATTAGTTGAAGAATTTCGAATAATAGCTAATTAGTAGTATTTAGATATTTAATTTTACAATGTATTTTATTTAGTAAAAGTTATAAATATGAATTTTAATTCTTGCGCAATTAATTTTTTATATAATCATACTGATTTTAAAGCAATTTAATAATTTAGTTATAGTTCAAAATATTTATAATCTTTGCTTAAAAGCTGTCGAAGATATAGTAAAAGTGATGTTAGCTGTCTGAAAATATAGAAGCTGTCTATTAGTCCGGAGTCTGATTCCTAGCAATATCAGAGTTGTTTTAAATTCCACTGTAGTTATCCAATCTTTTGTTCATTTTTATCGTTTGTTGCACTGTAGAGTATATAGACCATATTTAGGTTGTTATAAATTTCACTAAATCTATAATTAAAGTCTGTTGCACTGTAAGTATATAGACCATATTAAGGTTTGTATAAATTTCACTAAATCTATAATCAAAGTCTGTTGCACTGTATATATATATATATATATATATATATATATATATATATATATATATATATATATATATCTTCTTTCAAAGTCTGTATCACAATTTTACAATATTACTATTAAGTTATTATGAATTTCACAATATTGTTAGGTTGATTGTATTTTGTATTGCCAAGTTATGATACATATGTAATTAAAAAGTCTATGGACGTTCCAGTTGTCATTATCTCAATATTAAAATGCTTCGTATCGCAAGAGAAGTGATTCAAACGCGTTAATACTCACAACGCTATTACTTTACATTATTAATTTCATCAGCACTATCTGTCTCAGAGTCTATGGGCATTCCATTCGTAATCAGTATGTATGCATTCCTCTCAGAATCCGTTTTCTTTACTCATAGTCCTTGTACATTTCCAATTGTCGTTGTTTCAGTTTTAAATTTTTGGTTGTAATATCGTAAGAAAAAACGCGAGAAGTGATTCAATCGTGTTAATACTCACACCACTATTATATTATTTCCCAATAATAATTTCTATAAGTGTAATCTGTCTCCGAAGTCTAGTGAGCGTTCCATTTATAATCAGCAAGAATTTCATTTCCTCTGATGACTTTTCCGCCGGCACTTTCCCGGGCAGTGACTTTTATCCCACTCGCTTGTTTAGGTGGTATTGTCTTTTCTTCAATACCTAGCAAGCCGGTAAATATGACCATCATGCACTTAACGCCGGTAAACATGACCATTATGAGTCTAATGCCGATATACCTAATCATCGTGAAATCTTGCGAATAATAGAATGTGAACAAAGAGCATTACCGACACGGACAGAACATGACCATCATGACCTTAACGTCTGTGAATAATATAATTGTGTACAGACAACATTGAAGACACAGACAGAACGTAATAAACAAATTAATAATTATGTAATGGACTGTAGGGAAAGTCTTTAATTGTTTTGAATTAGTATTACAATTATGAAGTAATGTTTGTTTGAAAACCGCACTTTAAATGCATTTAATTCGGGAATTGCACGAATACATCACAGACGTTTCAGATACACTAAGAAGTGTTGTTTATAAATTCAAATTACAAATTTTAAATCCAATATTCGATCAACTATTCCAATGTCCTGACTTTAAGTCGAGGCCTAACAATATATTCATAGAATTTAACTTGGAAAAAAGAATTAATTCAGAAAGATCCTGTACATAAAATGCAATAAAAATTCCATCTCATTAGTCCCATCTAAATCCATCTCATTAGTCCCATCTAAATCCATCTCATTAGTCCCATCTAAATCCATCTCATTAGTCCCATCTAAATCCATCCTCTTTTTATATCAGGTTCATCTTACTGCATCATTAACGTTACCCTGTCCTTAGTATTTCCCATCTTATTGTATCATCAAAATGGGTAATGATTAACATTATCTAGTCCTTAGTGTTTCACATCTTCCAGAAAATTAATAATAAGCAGACTACACCCGGGATGACATTACAATTCTTTCATTTAGTCACGTCTGAAATATTTTTAGTTTCTAGTAAACTTCGAGATCAATTAACCCACAGAATAAATGACTTTGCATCGATATATTAATCGTAGTATGTTGCAAAGACGGAACCAATAGCAATAAAATCCTTTGTTTCGTAAGTCGCCGTTGCGTAATTATCAAACTCATTGCTCCACAGACATCTGCTGACGTAACGTGTACTCTGACCTTTGTTTTCCGCTATTAAGACATGGGACACTAACTTATAACGTTCTATTCCTGAACCTTTTATACGTTCTTTGATCAGTTCGGCCAATGACTTGCTTAAAATGGCACATCTTTTGGGGTGATATTCCTTTCCTTTAAGGTACGTCTCCAACGTGTAACGGATAATTTGTTCGGCGTTAGGAACGGAAAACTGCTTTCCATCTTTTGGCTCAGTCCTGTACGTATTCTCATAATATTTCATCACCGGCGCCTCTGATCCGCTCTTGGAAAACGAACTTGTCCTAAACTGCTGTAATTTGGACTTCAAGCGGAAAATCTTGTTGCTCTTGCTACCGGCTGCTGACAACTGGCTGCCAGTTTCACTTTGAGGCTTATCCATGCTACTTCTGCTGTCTCTTTTCAATAACAAGGGACGTCCGCTTGGTCCACGTGCTGTAGTCTCGCTACCGTTACTTGCTTTTTCAGTTCTCCAAGCATCAAGGGTCTTTAAAGCCTCGCTGCTTAATCTCTCGTCCATAATCGCTGTTTGTCAATGATCTTTAAACTGTCCACGTTCGATAAATAAAAGGTGACCAAATATTCGCAGAAATGACCTCGAAAATAAGCGACTGAGTTGTAAATGGAATATTTTCGAAGTGTATTGTTTAGTTTAAACTAGATTCCGTGTTAGAAGCAATAAATACTGTCAGAATTCCACTCCTCAACTGCAATGTTTTTACCGAGCTTCAGTAGTTACCTGGGACTGGTAATATAGGTTTTCAACCACTCTGAGTGGCACATTATGTTTGTACACTCCCTCTAGTGAGAACCTTGCGTGAGCAAATCTTGAAACCTGATCTCGACGATTGATGTAGAAAATTTAAATGTCGCTTTAGGTTTGATTAACAATCTGTGAGAGCAAAGTAGGCCGCGACTGAAGGTTTGTTCATGAATAATAACTAGATCTATGTAAGCTTCTAACTGAAAGGTCTTTGTGAAGAACATTGTGTACTGCGATTGACTAATTGCCTCTAACTCGCAACTCTCCATAACGACATCGTTATTAGTGTAACGACCTTCACTCACGATTAAACGATTAAATTGCGTAAATTATTAATTTACTTGGTTTAGCCACCACGTTGAGATTATTAGTTCTCTCTACATTTATTTACCTTTTAATAATATAATGCGGGTACTTAGTTGTCACCAGGCTAGAGTTTGTTTATTATAAATTTTCTCCAAGCAATGTTCAGTTAGAAATCTCTGAATCGTTTAACACAGACACTGGAAATCTTTTTCTCAGACACAGCTAGTCAATCAAGTACGTACAAATAAGGATGAATGAGAAAGAAAAAAAAAGATAAATAAGCATTAAGTACGAAAAAAAGGGGAAAACTAAAGGACTTCAAACATAACTTCATAGTTTCTGGTGGGTATTATCCATGACCCTTTTGAATGATGACCTCCCCATGGATAGTGCTACTAACGACTAGGTAGTGATGGATTTGTTTTTCTCTGGTTTTCTCTATTTTTGTACGAAAAATTGGAATATTTTATCTGGAAAAGTGTAAACTGTATTTACTGTAAATATTGTAACCCTCGAAATATGGTATCGAGTTCACATAACAAAATCTCTGTATCTTTCATTCTTTTGTATTAGAAGTCCACTCCTTATTCGAATTTCTTAAGTCTGGATTGGCTCATTGATGATTAATGGCACATTGTTATTCAGATCAGTGACCTCTTTGTTAGTATTTTCGTATGTATCATATATCTCTGGTAATTTCTCTTTTGTTTGTAACAAATGTCTTCGGTTTCTCCTGTATATAACACTATTCTGGGTTTTCACATCATACGACTTTGGTGTGTTACTTTTTCTGACGATTACAGCTGGTTCCCAAAGATCTTGTCTTTTGATTCTAACTTTATCTCCAGAAGTTAGATTTGGAAGCTCTTTAGCTGTTCTGTCATACTGTTTCTTTTGCTGATGTTTCTTTTCAACCAGTTTCCACCTTTGGTTGATTTATTTTATAACTTGAGGATGTAGACCTTGATGCAAATGCTGTGGGTTTTCCTGACTGCATTAACACTGATCCAAGTCAAGTAAGCATGCAGCGATTGGCCTTTACTGGATTTCATATTCATCCAGAAAATCTCTATATCCAGCAAAATGCTTTCAATTAAAATTCAAGAACCGTGTTTTTTTTCCCCATTATACGCTTAGCACAAGATTGCAAGATAATGTAAAATGGAATGCGCTCTACGGGCAAAATTTAATTTGGAGTGGGTTGCAAGACGAGACCAGGAGATATTGTTTCCAGTTTTAACAAAAATGATTTATAAACTTCACTTTGCTTCAGATAGATATGATCTATCCGTAATGACACTACATGAACAGCACTTAAGGAGTCAGAGTTCGCAAATAATGTTTGCTATATAATCAGGCAGAGAATGAACAAAAACTCCAATTAAAAACAAACACTATGCCCTCCTCAAACATGAAACATAAGTAAAGAAGACCGCCAGCTGTGGCATCGACGGATTGAATGTTTTATATGATGCATTCAAGCATCACATCCCACTTATCTGCATACAGAAGTGTTCAATAAACAGAACTCGGCACAATATGGTAATTTAGGTAAATGAAACATGAAATATAATTTAATGACATAGTTCTGACTAAAGAGCAAAATAATTGTGATATAATATTTTGATGTAATACCTATGCACATCATGTAACGATGTAATACCTATGCACATCGTGTAACGATGTAATGCGTATGCACTTCGTGTAACGATGTAATGCGTATGCACTTCGTGTAACGATGTAATGCGTATGCACATCATGTAACGATGTCATGCGTATGCACATCGTGTAACGATGTAATGCGTATGCACTTCGTGTAACGATGTAATGCGTATGCACTTCGTGTAACGATGTAATGCGTATGCACTTCGTGTAACGATGTAATGCTTATGCACATCGTGTAACGATGTAATGCGTATGTACATCGTGTAACGATGTAATGCGTATGCACATCATGTAATGATGTAATGCGTATGTACATAATATAAAGATATAATGCGTCTGAACATCATGTAACAATGTAATGCGTATGCACACCATGCAATGATGTAAAGCGTATGCACACCATGCAATGATGTAAAGCGCATGCACGCCATGCAATGATGTAAAAAGAATGTACACCATGCAATGATGTAATGCGTATGCACACCATGCAATGATGTAAAGCGTATGTACACCATGCAATGATGTAAAGCGTATGTACACCATGCAATGATATAAAGCGTATGCACACCATGCAATGATGTAAAGCGTATGTACACCATGCAATGATGTAAAGCGTATGCACACCATGCAATGATATAAAGCGTATGCACACCATGCAATGATGTAAAGCGTATGTACACCATGCAATGATGTAATGCGTATGCACACCATGCAATGATGTAACGCGTATGCACACCATGCAATGATGTAATGCGTATGTACACCATGCAATGATGTAAAGCGTATGCACACCATGCAATGATGTAAAGCGTATGCACACCATGCAATGATGTAATGCGTATGCACACCATGCAATGATGTAATGCGTATGTACACCATGCAATGATGTAAAGCGTATGTACACCATGCAATGATGTAAAGCGTATGTACATTATGCAATGATGTAAAGCGTATGCACACTATGCAATGATGTAAAGCGTATGCACATTATGTAACGTTGTTATGCATATGCACACCATGCAATGATGTAAAGCGCATGCACACCATGCAATGATATAAAGCGTATGCACACCATGTAATGATGTAAAGCGCATGCACACCATGCAATGATGTAAAGCGTATGTACACCATGCAATGATGTAATGCGTATGCACACCATGCAATGATGTAAAGCGTATGCACACCATGCAATGATGTAATGCGTATGTACACCATGCAATGATGTAATGCGTATGCACACCATGCAATGATGTAACGCGTATGCACACCATGCAATGATGTAATGCGTATGTACACCATGCAATGATGTAAAGCGTATGCACACCATGCAATGATGTAAAGCGTATGCACACCATGCAATGATGTAATGCGTATGCACACCATGCAATGATGTAATGCGTATGCACACCATGCAATGATGTAACGCGTATGCACACCATGCAATGATGTAAAGCGTATGCACACCATGCAATGATGTAAAGCGTATGTACACCATGCAATGATGTAAAGCGTATGCACACCATGCAATGATGTAAAGCGTATGTACACCATGCAATGATGTAAAGCGTATGCACACCATGCAATGATATAAAGCGTATGAACACCATGCAATGATGTAAAGCGTATGTACACCATGCAATGATGTAATGCGTATGCACACCATGCAATGATGTAACGCGTATGCACACCATGCAATGATGTAATGCGTATGTACACCATGCAATGATGTAAAGCGTATGCACACCATGCAATGATGTAAAGCGTATGCACACCATGGAATGATGTAATGCGTATGCACACCATGCAATGATGTAAAGCGTATGTACACCATGCAATGATGTAAAGCGTATGCACACAATGCAATGATGTAAAGCGTATGTACACCATGCAATGATGTAAAGCGTATGCACACGATGCAATGATATAAAGCGTATGAACACCATGCAATGATGTAAAGCGTATGTACACCATGCAATGATGTAATGCGTATGCACACCATGCAATGATGTAAAGCGTATGTACACCATGCAATGATGTAAAGCGTATGTACACCATACAATGATGTAAAGCGTATGTACATTATGCAATGATGTAAAGCGTATGCACACTATGCAATGATGTAAAGCGTATGTACATCATGTAACGTTGTTATGCGTATGCACACCATGCAATGATGTAAAGCGTATGTACACCATGCAATGATGTAAAGCGTATGTACACCATGCAATGATGTAAAGCGTATGTACATTATGCAATGATGTAAAGCGTATGTACATCATGTAACGTTGTTATGCGTATGCACACCATGCAATGATGTAAAGCGTATGCACACCATGCAATGATGTAAAGCGTATGCACACCATGCAATGATGTAAAGCGTATGTACATCATGTAACGTTGTTATGCGTATGCACATCATGTAACGTTGTTATGCGTATGCACATAATGTAACGATGTAATACGTATGTACATCATGTAATGATGTAATGTGTATGTACAAAATTAAATGATGTAATGCGTATGCACATCATGTAACGATGTAATGCCTATGTTCATAATACAAAGATGTAATGCGTATGAACATCATGTAACTATGTAATAAATGCGCATCATGTAACGATGTAATGCGTATGTACATAATATAAAGATTTAATGCGTCTGAACATCATTTAACGATGTAATGCGAATGCATATCATGTAACGATGTAATGCGTATGCACATCATGTAACGATATAATGCCTATGGGCATCATATAACGATGTAATGCCTATGGGCATCATATAATGATGTAATGCATATGTACAAAATTAAACGATTTAATGCGTATGCACATCAATTAACGATGTAATGCGTATGCACATCGTGTAACGATGTAATGCCTATGCAGATCATGTAACGATGTAATGCGTATGCACATCGTGTAACGATGTAATGCGTCTACAAATCATGTAATGATGTAATGCCAATGGACATCATGTAACGATGTAATGCCTATTCACACCATGTAACGATGTAATGCGTAAGCACATTATGTAACGATGTAATATGTAAGCACATAATGTAATGATGTAATGCGTATGCACATCATGTAACGATGTAATGCGTATGCACATCATATAATGATGTAATGCGTATGTACATCGTGTAACGATATAATGCCTATGGGCATCATATCACGATGTAATGCCTATGTACAAAATTAAACGATGTAATGCGTATGCACATCAATTAAGGATGTAATGCGTATTCACATCATGTAACGATGTAATGCG
This sequence comes from Potamilus streckersoni, assembly GCA_016746295.1. Taxonomy (NCBI): domain Eukaryota; kingdom Metazoa; phylum Mollusca; class Bivalvia; order Unionida; family Unionidae; genus Potamilus; species Potamilus streckersoni. The sequence continues at coordinate 2,690,893 of JAEAOA010002348.1, read as the reverse complement.
TATGTACATCATGTAATGATGTAAAGCGTATGCACATCATGTAATGATGTAATGCGTATGCACATCATGTAATGATGTAATGCGTATGTACATCATGTAACAATATAATGCCTTTGGGCATCATATCACGATGTAATACCTATGCACATCATGTAACAATGTAATACGTATGTCAATTAAACAATGTAATGCGTATGCACATCATGTAATGATGTAATGCGTATGTACATCGTGTAGCGATGTAATGCATATTGGCATCATATAACGATGTAATACCTATGCACATCATGTAACAATGTAATGCGTTTGTACATCATGTAACGATGTCATGCGTATGCACATGATGTAACGATGTAATGCGTATTCACATCATGTAACGATGTCATGCGTATGCACATCATGTAACGATGTCATGTGTATGCACATCAAGTAACGATGTGATAAATTGGTTGCGTTAAAAAAATACCAACCTCTTCCATTACGGTTCGCTGCTAGGGAATGACCTTTCGCGGTGTAATTTACCCAGTGTGGATAGATAGAAAGAAGAATGCAGATCTTTGAACAAGTATATTGAAGAAATAAACAAAACGAGCCCACTTTCAATGAACAAATATAAAATTTAATCAGTTTAACAACAGAATTTAAAAAAAGAAATCAACTACTTGGTTAGAAAAGAAGGAAAAATGTGCTAACATGTACTCAAATAAAAAAATACAAATTTTCTTTCTATTATTGTAAGTGACAGAACTAATTCAATTCTTCATTACTTACGAGATGTGACCTTCGAGTGCAACGATGAGCGACATCATCACCTATCTTATCCGGACATCGAGTCTTCCGTTCGTCCATGATCTGCCAACCGTTTTCTAGTTGTCTGGACCTGGACTCTTGCCAGTCGAACTTTGATTTAATAATCGTCTCTGGACAGAGACTTCGGCTCAGAATTTGCTCTGGTACTTGGAATTGGTACAGGAATTTCCAGGAAAATCTCAAGAAAGTTCCAGAATATCGGGAGAGTTTAGGAAAGCTGTTTCCTTTGCCGTTTCTTATTCGTCTTCTACGAACCTCACGTATAGTCTGTCCCCTATCTTAGACAACTATTCGGCCCCTTACTCAATAACGAGAACGCACTTGCTACGATTTCGGAGTCCCGTCTAACTTTTCTCAAGGAAGATTAAAGACTGAAGAATTTTTCCAAAGCAAAACTCTTAAATTCCTTCAGACTTTCGCCCATAAAATCCATATTAACCAATCAGACTCGACTGTTTCCTAAATCTTCTACGTAGAATTTTTGATTATAAAGACAGCTAATCATGCCGTAATTAACGTTCTTTTGAACAATCAATTATTGCCAAGTTTCCCCCTTCAACCGGTTGATTTTGGGAAAGGGTCTTATGTCAAACCCTTGTACCATAGCATATGACTCGGTCAAGTTTCGTCGCGTGGAGCGAATTCCCTTTGACGTTCAGAGATGAAATGAAAATAATCATATAACTGTCTCTAGACCTTTCCACTTTAATTAAGTTGACTTTGATACAATTCATTTAACCAATGCTTCTAAGAGTTTTCAAAATTCGACACATCACACATATATGAATTTTTTCATGTAACGTCGACATTGGGGCTTGTAAAGGGTAAAGTAAGAGTGGGTTAATTGTATATATATATATATATATATATATATATATATATATATATATATATATATATATATATATATTTATATATATATATATATATATATATATATATATATATATATATATATATATATGTATGTGTGTGTGTGTGTGTGAGTGTGTGTGTATGTGTGTGTGTGTGTTTGTGCATGTATGTATTTGTGTGTGTGATTGGGATTTTTAACTTAGCTTTAAACAATTATTCAGTCATGTCGCTACTATGTCTGTAGTGTGGCCGTTTATAGTGATGTCTAGCAATGGGTCATCATGCCGCAGAAATGTTGCTCGATGTTCCACCCAATCACATTATCCTGACACCAGGCTGACCAGTCCTGAAACTAATCTCTTAATGCTGAGCGCCTAGCAAGGAAGCTATTAGTACCATTTTGGTAAATGTTCTTCTTCTGAGGTAAATAATATTCTGACAGTTTGTTATAGATCTGCAGGAAAATATATTTTTCATTCTAAGTTTATTCAATAGTTCATCTATATCAGTTTCTAATTAACTTCATTTATACTTATGCTGTACGACTAAAATCTATAATATATATATATTCTGGTATTTGTCGCCTACGTTGCACGACTAAAATCTAGCATTTCTATTTTGTTGCTTGTCGTGACTGACTTAACACAACAGTAAGTGTATATTTAGTTTGCATTTTTTGTGTCTCCAAGAGTATGGAATACATATTGAAATTCATCTGTTGTGGTATAAGTAGAATTAGTTTCCTTGAAATGCATCTGATGTAGTAGAAGTAGCACTGGTTTGTTTGAAATTCATCTGTTTTGGCCAAAGTGTAACAGTTTCTTTTAAAGTCATTTGTTTATTTGCTAAATCCTTGTTATTTAAAATTTATTCCTTCTGGTGTTCATCCATTAGATCAATGTTATACAAATTTGACAACACCATTTTTTGGTTAGAAAAGATATATCTTCCTCCTGGATTCAATGTATACTCCACGATAAATATTTATATACATACTTCTTTCATACATTTTTTTACAAGTCCTATTTCACTTTGTAATTAGAACTTCTTAATATTTCATTTAATTTCTTGGTCAAAAGTGTACCAACTGATACAGTACAATTAGGATTAATCTTAGGATTAATTACAGGCATATAATTCATATGTGGATCATCGGTTGTCCCAATGATCTAATTGTAATTAGGATTTTTAACGTAGCTTTAACATTTTTTTTTCATTTATATCGCTACGATGTTTATAGGGAGTCTATCGTGAAGTAGCGCTGGATCGTCATGCCGCAGACATGTAGCATCATGCCCCATCCAGTCAGGTTATTCTGCCACCAGGCCGATCATTCCTAACACTAACCTTTTATTGCTGAGCCCTTAGCGAGGCAGCAGCTAGGACCATTTTTATAAGTATTTGGTCTGATTCGGCCTGGGTTCGAAACCGCGACCTTACTCATCCGATGTGGACGCTCTAACCAGTAGGGCACCTAAGCGGTGATCCGGATGATCGGATTGTCATGGTAAAGTAAAACTGCGAATGGAAACTTCTGGACTTAAATAGTTCCTTTGAATGTATATGCATTAGTATCATTAAAATCCTACCTTTAATCCTTTTAATATTTTTTTGCTGCTGTAGGGTTTAGCGCCATTTTCAGCACAAGATAGGCTATACATGGCGGGCAGTATTATAGTACTATAAATGGTGGAGGAAGAACCCGGATAATACCAGAAAGAGCCACCGACCCACTAGAAGCCATTGACGAAGTTTGTCACATACCCACATTGGCCGAACCCGAGACTTGAACCTAGGCAGAAAGAGGTGAGATGGCAGTGATCTGTAACGGTGAGCGCTTTAGACCACTCGGCTGCTCGCCCCCCCCCTTTCCCCGAATGATTTTTATCAGTAATTAAAGCAGAAATATTAGCATTTTGTACACATTTGGCATGTTTAAGAGCAGTAAAATAGAAACAAAGTATACTGTGAAGACAATGTAGTTAAATATTGAAATTCATGATAAATTTTTGTGTTTGCGCTTCACGCCTATCAGAGACCTACTCGGATTATCATTAAAGGCAAGATAACATAGTTGTGAGAGGACGTCCAATTATGTGCGGCCCTGTGTACCCAAGTATCATACGACTCGGATAAAAGTAAATTCGGTCAACATATTACCGTCTCTCTCTCTCTCTCTCTCTCTCTCTCTCTCTCTCTCTCTCTCTCTCTCTCTCTCTCTCTCTCTCTCTCTCTCTCTCTCTCTCTCTCTCTCTCTCTCTCTCTCTCTCTCTCTCTCTCTCTCTCTCTCTCTCTCTCTCTCTCTCTCTCTCTCTCTCTCTCTCTCTCTCTCTCTCTCTCTCTCTCTCTCTCTCTCTCTCTCTCTCTCTCTCTCTCTCTCTCTCTCTCTCTCTCTCTCTCTCTCTCTCTCTCTCTCTCTCTCTCTCTCTCTCTCTCTCTCTCTCTCTCTCTCTCTCTCTCTCTCTCTCTCTCTCTCTCTCTCTCTCTCTCTCTCTCTCTCTCTCTCTCTCTCTCTCTCTCTCTCTCTCTCTCTCTCTCTCTCTCTCTCTCTCTCTCTCTCTCTCTCTCTCTCTCTCTCTCTCTCTCTCTCTCTCTCTCTCTCTCTCTCTCTCTCTCTCTCTCTCTCTCTCTCTCTCTCTGTGACCCTGAATACCAAGGTGCATGGCATCGAAAATGCCTAATACCCAAAAATATTCTGTGCTATTAAGGTGGGGCTTCACTTCTACCAGAAGGCTGACTTTTCACACACACACGCACGCAAAGCACGTTCAACCCCAGAAAACGTGGGCGGATTAAATTTTCATTACAAATGATCAATAGTGACTGACAACTGATATGTTCCACTGGGATCTACGTGCAAAAGTACAGAGCTAATTTGATGTAGTATTTGCACTACTCATGTATTTTTACATTAGATCCTTGTTGTATTGTTCCGATCCATTCCGTAAGAACATAAAAACACTAGGAGGTTGAGTCAGGCCGCGGGCAGGATTTGAGGTCACTAGAAGAAAATTCTCATGTAAGCCCCTATGAATTTAAAATAATAAAAAGATTCTTCTCGTCGGTCGTGGACACCATGGCCATTGTGAGCCCAGGAATTTGGTCCTACTTGTCTTACCCTGTCCTCGGCCCTGGATGGCTTAGTTACATACGTTTTAAAAAGTAACATTCCTGTAAAATTCAACGGTACGATCTTGATTCACCGGGGCTAGAATGCACTTGTGTAGAGATAACTTTAAATAAAAAGAAATTACTGTTTGGTAGGCTATACAGCTTCGCTAGCCAAGATTCCCATACAGATAGGGTCAATACATCGGAACCAATTATTGAATCATCTGTTGCTTATCGTATTCGATCAGGCATGGAGAGAGTCCATAACACTAATCCAGGCTACCTAGATCTTAATGGAGACTTTAAGGAAACTTGTCTTGTTCCTGACAACAGCAACATCAACAGCAATAATAATAATAATAATAATAATAATAATAATAATAATAATAATAATAATAATAATAATAATAATAATAATAATAATAATAATGAGAAGAAGAAGAAGAAGAAGAAGAAGAAGAAGAAGAAGAACAACAACAACAACAACAACAACAACAACAACAACAACAACAACAACATACTTCAACTATGCCACTCTTGTAACTACAACAAATTATCGACGAAACCAAACATTTTATATAGTATTCTGAGACTTTAATAGATGTAATAACGGTGTCGGATCCCGAAAGTGTATCTATCTAGCACTGGCGTTATTGATCCACTTTACTCTAGCGGAGTCAGACACCATTGCCCAGTAGATGTCATTCAAAACTGGAGTGATACAATAAAGGCAAACTAAACTTTGTTAAATTCACTTCTGCAGAATGTTCTGTGGAATGAAATATTTGATGGAAACAAACGATATTAATGATATCGTTGCTAAATTCACAAGTCTACATTGGGATGCAGTAAGTAAAACTGTGCAAGAAAATAACGGATATTTTTCGTGCTAAAGACCTACCATGGATGCACAATGAAATTAAAAACGCATTAGACAAAAAATAAAGTGGCTTTACGATCAAGGAAATCCCACAAAAACCCACAACATTGGTTGTTATATCGTCAAAATAGAAATAAAATTATTAGTGAAATACGTAAATCTAAATATTTACACAATTAGCGATTGGAAGATAAAATTAAAAACTGTTCGGGTAATTCGTAGGAGTGGTGGAAACTTGTTAAAGACATCCAGGGCAAGTCTAAGAAGAAATTTTGTGATTCACTGATTATAATCGGTGCAATGGTGACAGAGGATAAAAAGTTTAAATATCTAACAATTTTCTTTTGCAAACAGTCGAGAATTCAAATTGATCAAATGGCACAACATCAAATATCTGAACTAGTTGTATACTAATATCCATACAAAAAAATCTCTTGCGTCAACATCAGTGAAGACGACTTATATAGCGTCATTATTTGTTTAAATCAATCCAAGACGTTTGGTCCAGACTTACTGCATCCCAAGCTATTTAAAAGAACTGCAAGTTAAAGTAAGTATTCACTGTGTCGAATCTTTAACATTTCTCTTAATACCTAGCGATTTCGAGATTCTTTGAAATTAACAAATGTGGTCCCAATATATAAAAAAGGATGTAAATCAAATGTTTAAAACTATCGCCCAATATTGTTTCTTTAATGCGTCTACAAATACTTGCATAATTTAATTGTTCAACACACCTTAATTACACCTAATCAATCAAGTTTTACACACAGTCACTCTACAATAAATCAGTTAATAGATAGTTATGGTACGATTTGTTTAACTCTAGAACAAGGAAAGGAAATTAAATTCTTTCTTGGATATTAGCAAAGCGTTTGATCGTGTCGGCGATCCGGATTTACCTATTAAACTTAGGTAGATTGGTGTTGAAGATAGTTTATTTTTATGCCTAGATTTACTTACATGTCATTAAGAAAACAAAAAGTTGTCCTGAATTCTCCACTCGCCGATTTCAGTTTATAAATTCAGGAATACTTCAAGGATCGATCCTTGAACCATTAATATATATATATATATATATATATATATATATATATATATATATATATATATATATATATATATATATATATATATACACACACACACACACACAAACAATTATAATTTATACAGTTCATTGATGATACTACATTATACATAATTGTTAAAAATCCCAAAGAGACTGGTCAAATTCTAAATTCGTTCAATCAGAAATGACAGCGCTGGTCCGGTCTTCAGCTAGTGTCCTTTAACCTAGACAAAACAGAGTCAATACTCATAACGCGAAAACATAATTTATATAACCATCCCAAACTTCAGATGTCCAGTAATGATACTCAAGAAGTGTTCTAACATAAGCACTTAGCTATTATATTGTCTTGTTATCCCACATGGCAGGTTCGTGTCAAGCACTTATCTATTATATTGTCTTGAGATGCCGTATGGCAGGCTCGTAAAAAAAAAACTGGGGAAAGATAACATTGTGAAGAATTTGAAGTACATAGTGGATGGCTTGTCTTTGGAAAGATTCTGTAAATTTTTGTATACTTCTCAAGTTTGACTATGCTGATTGTATCTGGGATAATTCTACTATTAAAGAAAAAGAATCACTGGGAAAAATAAATTCGAAGACTGAGAATAGTAACTGGCACTGACAAGAGTGAGAATAGTAACAGGCACTGCCAAGAGTGAGAAAAGTAACAGGCACTGCCAAGAGTGAGAAAAGTAACAGGCACTGCCAAGAGTGAGAATAGTAACAGGCACTGCCAAGAGTGAGAATAGTAACCGGCACTGCCAAGAGTGAGAATAGTAACAGGCACTGCCAAGAGTGAGAATAGTAACAGGCACTGCCAAGAGTGAGAATAGTAACAGGCACTGTTAAGACTGAGAATAGTAACAGGCACTGCCAAGACTGAGAATAGTAACAGGCAATGCCAAGAGTGAGAATAGTAACAGGCACTGCCAAGAGTGAGAAAAGTAACAGACACTGCCAAGACTGAGAATAGTAACAGGCACTGCCAAGAGTGAGAATATTAACAGGCACTGCAAAGACTGAGAATAGTAACAGACACTGCCAAGATTGAGAATAGTAACAGGCACTGCCAAGACTGAGAATAGTAACAGGCACTGCCAAGAGTGAGAATAGTAACAGGCACTGCCAAGAGTGAGAATAGTATCAGGCACTGCAAAGAGTGAGAATAGTAATAGGCACTGCCAAGAGTGAGAATAGTAACAGTCACTGCCAAGAGTGAGAATAGTAACAGACACTGCCAAGAGTGAGAATAGTAACAGGCACTGCCAAGAGTGAGAATAGTAACAGGCACTGCCAAGAGTGAGAAAAGTAACAGACACTGCCAAGACTGAGAATAGTAACAGACACTGTCAAGAGTGAGAATAGTAACAGGCACTGCCAAGAGTGAGAATAGTAACAGGCACTGCCAAGACTGAGAATAGTAACAGGCACTGCCAAGAGTGAGAATAGTAACAGGCACTGCCAAGAGTGAGAATAGTAACAGGCACTGCCAAGAGTGAGAATAGTAACAGGCACTGCCAAGACTGAGAATAGTAACAGGCACTGCCAAGACTGAGAATAGTAACAGGCACTGCCAAGACTGAGAATAGTAACAGGCACTGCCAAGAGTGAGAATAGTAACAGGCACTGTCAAGAGTGAGAATAGTAACAGGCACTGCCAAGAGTGAGAATAGTAACAGTCACTGCCAAGAGTGAGAATAGTAACAGGCACTGCCAAGAGTGAGAATAGTAACAGGCACTGCCAAGAGTGAGAATAGTAACAGGCACTGCCAAGAGTGAGAATAGTAACAGGCAATGCCAAGAGTGAGAATAGTAACAGGCAATGCCAAGAGTGAGAATAGTAACAGTCACTGCCAAGAGTGAGAATAGTAACAGGCACTGCCAAGAGTGAGAATAGTAACAGGCACTGCCAAGAGTGAGAATAGTAACAGGCACTGCCAAGAGTGAGAATAGTAACAGGCACTGCCAAGAGTGAGAATAGTAACAGGCAATGCCAAGAGTGAGAATAGTAACAGGCAAGAGTGCAGTTCAAGCTTTATTATATGAGGCCATCTGGTTGGATAGTCTGAATCTTCGACGCTATAAGCATAAATTAATTTAATTTTTTTCTACCCTGGTTTTGCTCCAAAATATTGACGATATAGTTAAACCTATTGTTATTAACAATAATCCTACACGACTCGATCACTCAATACTATTCAACCTCCCTTGTGTCGAACGACAGTGTATCAAAAATCATGTCTGCTGTACACAGTTAAACTGTGGAACACGTTACCGATTGAAATAATAAGTAACCCATACATTCAAAATTGTAAGGCTTACCTGAAATCGGGATAAACATAAAATTCCTTCGCAATATTTTCTTGGTGATCGGGTGGATCAAGTCAAATCTGACGAAATTATTACGTAAATACTTATAGCAGTACAAACCTTCATAAAATTATTAACGCGATTTTCACATTAACACGTCATAAACCACAAAAGTGAATTCATCTTTTTTTAAACCCCTAAATTATTTTAAAATTAATTAGATATACTAAAACTGATAAAGTACACTTTTATATTTGTATATGCTTTATCTACTTCAAGTCGGCAGACAATTATTGATTGTTAAAATTTCTCTGTAACATGATAGGCAGTTTTATGCAAGGTTGCAACTTTCTGCTGAATCCCAATATAATTATACTGTTATAAATTATACCAAAAGCACGATAACGTTGTCCCTCATAGATGTGAGATCATCCTGATAGTCTCGAAGACCTGCATGTAGTGCTAAATTTCATAATTGGACCTTTTTGTTGACGAGATCACTCCTTACATTTAAAAGAATCTGCTTCATTTTTAATCTTCTGTCTATGACTAGATTGACCTGGCGCTCGAGTCAACCCATCTTGGACGATATATCATTCAATGTCTCTTTGATAATATGTATATGTATAGCAGGCAGATGAAAGAGTCATCGAAAAATCAGCTATATGAACGAATCATCAAAACTGTAATGCATACAACGTTAACTAATCTCACACTTAATTTTCCCAGGATGGGTTTAAGGGACGTTTTGATCATGAACAGTCGATCTTGAAAAGTTTATAATCACAGCAGTAGAAAGAATCTGGATAGCAGTAGAAAGAATCTGAGTAACTATAAGACCTGCAGTAGTGAAGTAATGGGACTTGGAGATCAAATGACAAATTCCGCTTTGCCAGCTTAAAACCCGTTTTAAATTCATCATAACTTTTCCCCACTGGGGATTTATTACCAACAGGTACATCAGCAATTGTAACCAACTGGAGTAGGCGTCATGGGTTTCGGGTTAGAGAACAGTGGTCTCAGATTGCCTTATTGACACTACAGTGGCGGAGGTGAGGTGAAAGCTGCAGTGCTGTGAACTCATGGACAGATCAATATAAGCTGGCAACTTTTACTTTACTGCCTGTAAATCAATTATTTCTTAAGGGTTCCGTATCTGTACGCGGAGTCGTCGGCGATTTTCCATTTCGATCAGTACTATCCCGAGCTCTGTCATGATAACCATTATACCTTCGAGTGTAACTGAGTACTGTTTGTCAATTTTATGTATCTTTAATTTGCATTGTGGGCTTGATCTTTCTTTGTACTTAAGGTAAATGTTTTGCCTACCCAACTAGTCTCGTGTTTATATCATGTTTGTAATTTATTAATAAGTTATTTACTATATATGACTTCAAGATTAGTCTTTTTTTTTTTACAAACTTAGAATTCTGCTGGAAGCGAACTTGTGACCCTCATAACCCGCATGTATTTACGTCTTCGGTTTTATATAAGATTGTAGTAAACAAAAGTATTCATTCCTGTCTTAAGATCAGTCTCTAGAATCATTTTCAGTTCTGTTTAGATATAATCTGAGAGGAGTCATTTAAAAATTATTCAGTGCAATTACAAAGTTTTCATTGACTTTTAGACTACAACACTATCTTCGGATTGTTGTGAATGCATTCAAAGACATTCTGGATTATATCTTTGTGATACATAAAGGCTGTTGGTACATCAATATATTCAAGACTATTAGTATATCAGCACATTCATTATTGGAATTCATTTGGAATGTTTTATAATTTTGGGCTTGTGATAAAACATTAAGAATTCTTTGGGATTATATTCAAAGCTGAAAGTTCCTCTTACTTTTCTCTTTGTAACTTAGAAAAACTAATTTCTGTGTCGAGTTGACATGTGCCTTCCAACATCAAAACTTATCGGAGAGGACAACATCAATCCATTTATATTGGAGGGGCACTGAGTTATATGTGCATTAAAGAGCATGTAGACACTGACTGCTTTGCCTGTAAAGATTATGGTATTTCAAAGAAAAGTAATACATTGTAACTTTCTGCGAAATCTGCATACCCGTATCAATGTTTAGACACCGGCTTTGTGTATAGATATACTGTGTATTTAACTTGTAATGATCAGTTGTAAACAACATAAAGCATAGGTAATTCTTGTTCATAGGTTACATTTTAAGGTAATGATCATCTGTAAGCAACATGTTTGCTTGTGTTTTAGTTCAGGACATTCATTTGTTTTTCCCTTGGAAACAAACATAGCCTACAAGATATTTCTAAAGTTATTTCTAGGACCATATTTACGAATCTGTCTGAAAAATGGGCCTCTTATTGTGAGTCATGCCTTTATTAAAAGGTTTTGATCAACAAACTTATTCATTCCAATTGTACCATCTTTATGGTGGAATTACTTTTAGTTATGTGTAATTATGTATCTAAAATATTTATTGGAAGTAGTCATTGACTTTTCTGACTAAAACATTGCTTTGGGATTATTGTGAATTCATTCAAAGGCATTCTGGTTTATATCATTTGTGAAATAGCAAGACTGGTACATCGACACATTCAAGTTTATTCGCACATTAGCACATTCAAGATTGGAATTCATTCAGAAAATCCAATGGGATTCGTTCAGAAAACTTTTTTTTTTTGGACTTGTGATAGAACTTTTAAGATTATTTGAGATTCAATTCAAATACTTTAAGTTCCTTTTTTCGTTTTATAACTCGAGGAATTAAAAAGTTTGTTGAATTTTACGAAACCTGGTGATTTGATTTTTACAGTTATTTAGCTTAAGACCATCGGTCCATGTACGATTATAGTGTGTGTGTGTGTGTGTGTGTGTGTGTGTGTGTGTACGTGCGATTTGAAGTCAAGTAGGAAGTCTTCCAAAGGGTTTCTGGTGAGAGAAACTCCAGACACTCATAGCCTGTCAAATATCATCGTACTACTGGCCTGTCCGCCGTCCACCAGATCCGAACTTTGATATGCCAGAACTCGCGTCTTGGTGCATTAATGCCTTGTTTGGTACTTGTCTGCTATAAAAATTGTAGATCAGCTCTGTGGTGAGCGCAAAAATAAAAACCGACAGCGTTGACGTGCCTTCGCATTCCGTACATGATAACAAACGATTTTTGGTAGGCGAAGTCGTTATTACAGGCATCCATCTCGACAAAACAACTTTGATATCAGCGACCCTGGGGCCATGCTAAATTGCATCGTTGCTGTTGACCTTTGGGTACAGAATGACTCTCTGCTAGGTTCCAATAATTGCTCTGCGGACAATCTTCGCAAATCTCGTATATATGCCTAAGAGGAATCGCCCATCAAGACAGAAATGAGTGTATAAAAAGTTGTGCCTGACCACTGTTGAAATTATTATTGGCGGTAAAAAAAGCAACGGGGCAACGCCAACGCGGTCTGACACGCATATCAGCAGGTTGCGGTCCCACAAAAGCAGTCTGTGAAAGCTCATGAAGGTTATGCTGTAAATGGTCTGCTGCCTCCTGGACAAACATATTTGGATCCGCGGATCTCGCAGAATTGTCGATGTATAGCTAGTTAAAGAATCGTTGTAGTAACATCGACCTTGTCTAAACATTCTTCGATTTTCTTTCAATCGATGAAATACAGTGCGCCTTTGAACGACTCCATCATGCCGATGTTAAGAAATCCAAATCAGGTATCGTCAGCTTGTATATTTTCTAAACGATATTCTAGATGAAAAATCTAGATGTGCCATACACTTATATTTTTTATTCGTCTCTTTTGATCGGGGAGTATAGCTTAGAACAAATAATGATTGTCTCGAACCCTTCGATTTAACAACATAGGCGCATCCATGTGAACCCCAATTTTGGTCGCATCTTTGAATTGGGCCATGTTGAAACTTTATATATTATTGGTTTCGTCCAGTATTATTGATTTTGTCCAATACCTTTTATGTCCCGTCCACAACTTTCATCTGCTCCTCACTGTCAGATTTGCAATAATCAAATCTATACTGGCTTTGGTCAGACGAAGATAAGCGGCTTCATTGATAATTTTTACCGATCTGGGTGGGCATTGCTGATGCTGATGGAAATGTAACCGTCTTTGGTTGTTTGTCATAATAGAGATAGAATCGAGTGAACTCCCTCCGATTCCACATTTTTCAGCCAATCCAAAGCTGCTGCCAGCAACTTGTCTAGCAATCGGTGCAGCACACAAAGTCAGGGCTGAGAGAACCTTTGGCGATCCTGCGAACACCCGCCAAGCGACATCGACAAGGCCATTTCCATAACATGTCACGTAAACTGGTTTTCTTGATTTGGTAACAAGAAGAGGTGTAGCAACTGCGTCTACTACTATCATTGTATTAAATATTAGGTCGAGATCCAATGTATCTTCAAGATATTCCCGGGTTAGACATCAAATCCTGTTCCACATAGGAAAAACAATGTTGTGTCTTGGGGATTGTTATCTGGATGATGCACAGGTGACGTTGGAGTAATTGAGAGCAAATCATCTGGGAGTGCATTCGAAAACCCAAACAATATATGTAACCCTGATGGGCTATGCCCCCAGCCGCTACGCTCCAAGCATCTAAACGGTAACCGCCACTTATATTTTCACATGCTAGAGTAACCTGAGTCGTCTAGGTGATTTTGATTATTCTTCCATGTTTGAGATGAAAATGTTAAGTGGCATTTAATAATTAGGTTATCATTTTAAATGATGAATTGATAATGAATTACCATTCCAGTCACTATTTCATAGAAGATATCGTTTTTTTTTCTTCAAAGTTGTCCAGAAATACTATGCCAAATTCTTTATGAAACTATAACTGGGTATAAAAGCTGGTGCAAATTTAAATACATGATGGGAATGGTGTTTTAACTTAAAAGGGCACTGGGTTTGAAGAGAGGTGGCCAGTCAATTACAAGGTTGACGTGCATAAGCAAGAATGTACTGGATGAAAAACAGACAGGAAATTGTTGAAGAAATCTACAAATTAAACCCATTTTCACCAGAATTTATGAATGATAAATTTATATAGTAAATTATTTAATATGAAATTTAAAGGTCACCATGAACAAATGTTAATCCTGCCATTCTCCTGTGATTGGCTGCTATTGATAGGTTTTACTGTAATACTGTTAATACCCACTCAAGACAAGGAAATCCAACAGTTCTACTGTAAAAGAATATACATATATACAAAGTAAGGTGCTACAGTGGTAGGTTAGGAAAAATGACATAACCATGAACAAGCTACTCAATTATGATTCATCATTATTTTTTATTATTCCAGTAAGATGCAAGACAGACCACTGATAGCAGTACACCAGATATTAGAAAGGATTTCACAGAACATAATATTAAACTGACTGGATTGGTTGTCTAGTACATGTATATAGATATACAAATGCCATAAAGAAAAGAGCCCAATGTCTTACATTCCAAATTAAACTCTTTATAATTTCTATGCATATATTTACAACAAAACTTAACCATTATATATGTTCAATAATGCTGTACCCAATCTCTGTTACAAGTCCCGATTTTATGAAGCAAACAGGTCATATAATTAAATATAAAATTCAAGGATGGCAGTAAAATAGTCCTGGTCAACAAGATAAGTTTAATATATTTACCCATTACTATATACATGTTTATGTCAATCTACATCACAGTCTGTTGTTTTCTTGGTAAATGCAGAAACACAATTCTGAATTTATCTTGCCCTATATGCTCAATGTAGAATCCAAACAAGATATGCACTGTAGGTATCAATAGCTGTAAAACAGCTACTGCTTATTCATCTTCCCTGCAGGGGAAGAAAGATGTTTTCAGTTTGAACAAAATTTGCTTCTGATAAAAATCATTTGGTGTAAAATCAAATACTGAAATGTCATGATAAGACGAAATGATACAACTATAAATTTTTGCACAGGCACCTGATTAGTGTATTATACAGAATAATACGGCCCAATAGTACATGTAAGTCATAACATACTTCAGGAATCTTCAGCCTTTCTGTAAAATTTCAGGATGACAGAGCTCTAGTCTTTACACATAACCATCCTGGCTGCCTAGTCTTTACTCATAATCATCCTGGCTGCCTAGTCTTTACACATAACCATCATGGCTGCCTAGTCTTTACACATAACCATCCTGAATGCCTAGTCTTTACACATAACCATCATGGCTGCCTAGTCTTTACACATAACCATCCTGGCTGCCTAGTCTTTACACATAATCATCCTGGCTGCCTAGTCTCTACAAATAACCATCCTACCTGCCTAATCTCTACACATAACCGTCCTGGCTGCCTAGTCTTTACTCATAACCATCAAGGCTGCCTAGTCTTTACACATAATCATCCTGACTGCCTAGTCTTTACACATAACCATCATGGCTGCCTAGTCTTTACACATAACCATCCTGGCTGCCTAGTCTTTTCACATAATCATCCTAGCTGCCTAGTCTCTACAAATAACCATCCTACCTGCCTACTCTCTACACATAACCGTCCTGGCTGCCTAGCATTTACACATAACCATCTTTGCTGTTTAGTATTTACACATAATCATCCTGGCTGCCTAGTGTTTACACATAAACATCCCAGCTGCCTCAAACCAAACATACCTGCCAGAACATGACATGTCAAATGAAAAGTTAGATTTTTACTCCCAAACCATCCTATACATATGTCTTTCTAAAACACAACTTTTAGTAACAACCCTTCCAAACAAAAAGGAAGATAAATCTTTAACACCATGATAAATGCCTGTAACCCTTATAAATAATAAACAGACTTGTTTAGTGCTCTAAATCTATCCTCAGGGCAGTTTATGCAGCTGACTGCTGTTGAGTCATATAAAATTTTAGGTGGTGATAGAGTCAAATAAACTTTAGGTGGTCAAAGATTAAAAAAACCCCAAAATTTCACAAATTATTTAACTGTCTGACAATATCTAGAGTGATGTCATATTAAATTCTCTGCACACTGCTGTGGGAGATCCCATTAGGTTAATTGCAAGGGCAAAGTACACTAAGTGGAACAACCCATTTAATCTGAAGTTAGATAAATCAAAAAGATGCATATTAAAGAACAAAAGTTATTACTCATCACTGCCTTGAATAAGAATGTTTAAGCTGTCTTTGTTAAAGATTACTGGAAGTTTGTGATCAATGGCAGTGTTTTTTTTTTAGTCAGTTTTACTCTATATATAAACATAACAGGTGACTTTTTGGGTTGTTGGAATAGAGTACAAGTGCTTCATTCCTGAAGCAAAATAATGAAAGAAGCCAAGATTAAAGGATGGAGGAGCCAACAGTGAAGCAAGCAAAGCTCAGTAAAGCTAAATTGCAGACATCCTGGTTGACCAAGTCTGACTTGGTGAAACAAAGCAGAGCATTTTAATATTTGCACATACTGCAAACACATTAGTCATTCTGGAGTGTCTAACACTGTTGGCATAGCAACACCATCTTGCATTAGGAAAATGCAAAAAAGCAGTGCTCAATCCCCAAATACCTATAATGTTTAAACAATCATTAACAGACCATTACAGAAATGATCAACATACCATGTCAGAAGATATGAATATCAATAGACCATGTCAGAAATGATCAACATACTGTCAGAAGATATGAATATCAATAGACCATGTCAGATAAACAAACATCAACAGACCATGTCAGAGAAATGATCAACAGACTCTATTCAACATCAACAATGTCAGAAGAAATGAACATCAACATACTAGGTCAGAAGAAATTAACATCAACAATGTCAGAAGAAATGAACATAAAGAGACCATGTCAAAAGAAATAATCAACAGACTATGTCAGAAGAAATGAACATCAACAAATCATATCAGAAGATATGATCAAATTACTATGTTAGAAGATATGAATATCAACAGATCATGTCAGAAAAACAAACATCAACAGACCATGTCTGAAGATATGATCAACAAACCATGTCTGAAGAAATCAAGATCAATAGACCATGTCAGAAGAAATGATCAACAGACCATGTCAGAAAAACTAACATCATAAAACTGTCAGAAAAATAATCAACAGACTATGTCAAAAGATATGTAAATCAATAGGCCATATCTGAAGAAATGAACATCAACAGACTATGTCAGAAAATATGATCAACAGACTGTCAGAAGATATGAAGATCAACAGACCCTGTCAGATGATATGAACATTAACAGACCATGTCAGAAGATATGAATATAAACTGACTGTCAGAAAAAAAATCAACAGACCATGTCAGAAAAAAATGATCATCAGACTATTTCATCAACATCAACAGACCATGTCCAAAGATATGAACATCAACAGACTATGTCAGAAGAAATGAATATCAACAGACAGAATAAAAAAGAAATGAACAATAACAATGGCAAGACAAATGAACATGAACAAAGAAATGAACAACAGACCATGCAAGAGGATATGAATATCAACAGACCATGTCAACAATGTCAGATGAAATGAAGATCTGCAGACCATGTTTAAAAATATGAACATCAACATATTGTCAGAAGATAGATATGAACATCAACAGACCATGTCAACAGAAATGATCAACAATATCAGATGAAATGAAGATCTACAGACCATGTTTAAAGATATAAACATCAACATGTCAGAAAATATGAACATTAACAGACCATGTCAGAAAAAATCAACAGAACATTAAATATCAATGTCACCATTACATGCCAGAAGATATGAACAACAGACCATGTCTGAAAATGTGAAGTACTGTTAATCAATTTCACTGCAGAGCACAATTAGCCATTTGCAGCTGCAGATAATTTTTCAGGTCTGTATGTTTAATATTAATTCACACCAAAGACAGTGCAGGAAAATCCTTCCTTTACAGAGACAAATTCAGCAAGATCTGCTGGGAAAAATTCAAATGACACTTGCAATACCTTCCTACTGAACTGCCAAGTGCAGCCAAATATGCATCAAAGTCTGTATTTCACTGTCCGATGGAATTCAAAGACAGAAAAATGTATGTAGTTTTCTATTTAATGTCTGTGGCATCAATTCTGTGAGTGTGGGCACATGTGTGTCAGTGGTGATATTTGACAATGTTGAGTCTACCAACTTTTTTCTAGTAATATTTTATTGGCTTATAAGAGTAAAAAACTTACTGTCAAATGTATGATATTGCTATTAGAGGTCAAGTGCTCTGTCCACACATGGTACTGCAAACCACTCTTGTTAGTCTTAAAATAAAAAAACCGACACTGTCTTGGCGACTGGTAGGTATGCAATAACCATCATCAGACCTGAGCGTTTTGGCCTTGTTAGCATTGTATAAAACCCTAGCTAACAAAAACAGTTGGACTTCTGCACCAACAATGTCCAGATGAAATTTGATTGACACTAAACTGTTATATGACACATTTTGTTCTTCAAGACTGCAATTAATGCCAGTTTCTTGGGTGGTACCAGAAAAGAATACAGAAACCAACCAATGAATCTACATGTCTTTTCAAGTTTAATGTAGACTATTAAACCTGTCTACACAAATTATATATCAATTGCACTAAATTAAAACAAAGATGGGTGTCAACAGTCTTCTGACATAAAACAATGCTGGCACTAATCAAAAACAATGTCTGCATAGGATTGTCTTCCGACAAATCAAAAAATGATGGCATAGGATTGTCTTCTGACAAATCAAAAAATAATAGCACAGGATTGTCTTCTGACAAATCAAAAACAATGATGGCACAGGATTGTCTTCTGACTAATCAAAAAATGATGGCACAGGATTGTCTTATGACAAATCAAAAAATGATGGCACAGGATTGTCTTCTGACAAATCAAAAAATGATGGCATAGGATGGTCTTCTGATATAAAATAAAATAAAACAATATTGGCATAAGATAGTTTTTGACAAGTCAAACGATGACGATATAGGATTGTATCCAGACAAATCAATTGTTGATGGCATGGGATATTCACAGGATAGTCCTCTGACAAATCAAAACCAAAAATGTTATGGGATATTCACAGGCTAGTCCTCTGACAAATCAAAACCAAAGATGCATGGAATGTGCTCCTGACAAACTAAACAATGATGACATAGGATAGTGTCCAGACAGATCAAACAATGATAGAATGGGACAGTCTTTGGGCAAACCTAGCAATGAAGGCTTGGGATAGTCTTCTGATAAATCAAACATTGATGATATGGGACAGTCTTTGGGCAAACCTAGCAATGAAGGCATGGGATAGTCTTCTGACAAATCAAACATTGATGACATGGGACAGTCTTTGGGCAAACCTAGCAATGATGGCATGGGATAGTCTTCTAACAAATCAAATAATGATGGCATGGGACAGTCTTTGGGCAGACCAAGCAATGAAGGCATGGGATAGTCTTATGACAAATCAAACAATGATGGCATGGGACAGTCATCTGACAAATCAAACGATGGCAGGGGATAAGCTTTGGACAAATCAAGCATTGATGACATGGGATAGTTTTAGGACAAACCAAAAAATGACAGGGGATAAACTTTGGACAAACCAAACATTGATGGCATGGGATAGTCTTTGGACAAACCAAACAATAATGGCATGGGATATTCTTAAGACAAACAAAAAAAATGATGGCACAGGATTGTCCTCTGACAAATTAAACAATGATGACATAGGATAGTGTCCAGACAAATCAAACAATGATGGCATGGGATTTTCATTTGACAAATCAAACCATGATGGCATGGGATTTTCATTTGACAAATCAAACAATGATGACATGGAATAGACTTTGGGCAAACCAAGCAATGAAGGCATGGGATAGTCTTCTGATAAATCAAACAATGATGGCATTGGATAGTGTCCAGACACAACAAACAAAGATGGCAGGGGATAGTCTTTGGACAAACCAAGCAATGAAGGCATGGGATAGTCTTCTGACAAATCAAATAATGATGGCATTGGATAGTGTCCAGACAAATCAAACAAAGATGGCATGGGACAGTCTTTGGGCAGACCAAGCAATGAAGGCATGGGATTGTCTTCTGACAAATCAAACAATGATGGCATGGGATAGTCTGCAGACAAATAAAACAATGATGACATAGGTGTGTCTCCAGACAACTCAATGATGGCATAGTGTGGTCATCAGACAACTTAAACAATGATGGCATAGGGTGGTCTTCAGGCAATTCAACAATGATGGCATGGGGTGGTCTTCAGACAACTCAAACAATGATGGCATAGAGTGGTCTTCAGACAATTCAATCAATGATGGCATGGGCTGGTCTTCAGACAACTCAATGATGGCATAGGGTGGTCTTCAGACAACTCAAACAACGATGGCATGGGATATTCTTTGGACAAACCAAACAGTGATGGCATTAAACAGTTTTCTGATAAATGGCAACAATGATGGAACTGGACAAATCAATGATGGCAAAAATGGTCTTCAAGTAAAACAAACTTAGTTGGCATCATAAACGATGCCACTGCTAATGCAAACTGACACTCAGAGCATTCATTTGAAACATTTTTATTTAGATATGAATTTTTGACAAAATGATTTCTATATTTATTATGACAGTGCTAGATCTGCTAGCTTAAGCATTACATCAGCTCTGTAACTGAATGTGATGATGGTATATCATTGTCAGTTTTGTAACTGAATGAGACGGTATATCAATGTCACTTCTGTAACTGAATGTGATGGTATAACAGTGTCAGCTCTGTAACTGAATGTGATGGTATATCAGTGTCAGCTCTGTAACTGAATGTGATGGTATAACAGTGTCAGCTCTGTAACTGAATGTGATGGTATAACAGTGTCAGCTCTGTAACTGAATGTGATGGTATATCAGTGTCAGCTCTGTAACTGAATGTGATGGTATAACAGTGTCAGCTCTGTAACTGAATGTGATGGTATAACAGTGTCAGCTCTGTAACTGAATGTGATGGTATAACAGTGTCAGCTCTGTAACTGAATGTGTTGGTATAACAGTGTCAGCTCTGTAACTGAATGAGACGGTATATCAATGTCACTTCTGTAGCTGAATGTGTTGGTATAACAGTGTCAGCTCTGTAACTGAATGTGATGATGGTATATCATTGTCAGTTTTGTAACTGAATGAGACGGTATATCAATGTCACTTCTGTAACTGAATGTGATGGTATAACAGTGTCAGCTCTGTAACTGAATGTGATGGTATTTCAGTGTCAGCTCTGTAACTGAATGTGATGGTATAACAGTGTCAGCTCTGTAACTGAATGTGATGGTATTTCAGTGTCAGCTCTGTAACTGAATGTGATGGTATAACAGTGTCAGCTCTGTAACTGAATGTGATGGTATAACAGTGTCAGCTCTGTAACTGAATGTGATGGTATATTAGTGTCAGCTCTGTAACTGAATGTGATGGTATAACAGTGTCAGCTCTGTAACTGAATGTGATGGTATAACAGTGTCAGCTCTGTAACTGAATGTGATGGTATAAGTGTCAGCTCTGTAACTGAATGTGTTGGTATAACAGTGTCAGCTCTGTAACTGAATGAGACGGTATATCAATGTCACTTCTGTAACTGAATGTGTTGGTATAACAGTGTCAGCTCTGTAACTGAATGTGTTGGTATAACAGTGTCAGCTCTGTAACTGAATGTGATGGTATAACAGTGTCAGCTCTGTAACTGAATGTGATGGTATAACAGTGTCAGCTCTGTAACTGAACGTTTTGTTATATCAGTGTCAGCTCTGTAAATTAATGTGATAGTATATCAGTGTCAGTTATGTAACTGAATGTGGTGGTATATGTGTCAGTTTTGTAACTGAATGTGATGGTATATCAAATCAGTTTTGTAATTAAATGTGGTGGTATAGCAGTGTCAGTTCTGTAACTGAATGTGGTGGTATATCAATGTCAGTTCTGTAACTGAAAGTGATGGTATATCAGTGTCAGCTCTGTAACTGAATGTGATGGTATATCAATGTCAGTTCTGTAACTGAATGTGATGGTATATCAATGTCAGTTCTGTAAATGAATGTGATGGTATATCAGTGTCAGCTCTTTAACTGAATGTGATGGTATATCAATGTCAGTTCTGCAACTGAATGTGATGGTATATCAGTGTCAGTTCTGTAACTGAATGTGATGGTATATCAATGTTAATTCTGTAACTGAATGTGGTGGTATACCAGTGTCAGTTCTGTAACTAAATGTGGTGGTATATCAGTGTCAGTTCTGTAACTGAATGTGATGGTATATCAATGTTAATTCTGTAACTGAATGTGGTGGTATACCAGTGTCAGTTCTGTAACTAAATGTGGTGGTATATCAGTGTCAGTTCTGTAACTGAATGTGATGGTATATCAATGTTAATTCTGTAACTGAATGTGGTGGTATACCAGTGTCAGCTCTGTAACTGAATGTGATGGTATATCAGTGTCAGTTCTGTAACTGAATGTGATGGTATATCAATGTTAATTCTGTAACTGAATGTGGTGGTATACCAGTGTCAGCTCTGTAACTGAATGTGATGGTATATCAGTGTCAGTTCTGTAACTGAATGTGATGGTATATCAGTGTCAGCTCTGTAACTGAATGTGGTGGTATATCAGTGTCAGTTCTGTAACTAAATGTGGTGGTATATCAATATCAGCTCTGTAACTGAATGTGATGGTATATCAATGTCAGCCTAATCTGATCAGTGCATATCCTGTTTGCTTAAAACTCACTACAGAACAAATCATGCAGTTTATAGTGCTAGAGAGGATTTCTGAAACTCTTTTTCTAATATGCAGAAATATGATGTCAATTTATATTTTTTGTTTGCTATTTTTGAGAAGATTCAGTTCTAACAAAAAGGAAAGATAAAAAGTCCATGTTTTTTTTAAATTAGAACAAAGAATTTATGTTTTTCTTCAGATAATCATCTACAAGGATTGTCTACTGTCTGAAATTATTGTATACTGTCTGCAAATATTGTCTATTGTCTTTAAGGATTGTCTACTGTCTACAAGTATTGTCTAGAAGTTAACTTTAATCCAAAAATATGTATTTTTATTAGCATTTATTATTAGAAGGCATAGCTTTCTTGCTGAAAATTGATTCTACCTGTGGATAATAGACAATACTGGCAGACAATTGAGAATACTGAAAGACTGTATGTAAATTTATTCTTTTGCATTGATTATATTCACTAGGAGATTCTAGATCAGTGTCCACTCATAATAAATTCTATGTGCCAGAATTCTCCTCCATGAGTAACTTGTAAAGAATTATGAACCATAAGATCAGAATCTGTAAACACATTTTTCTCAGCAGCTTCAACAAAAATGGACAATTTTCAAACTCTGGATAAGAAGTGTCCTTGGATAATCAATTATGCAAAACTGCCAGTACATTAAAAATTCCATGTTTCTTTTTCTTTGGAAACAATCTATGAACTATAAAGTATGAAATTTTCCATTTTAATGAGATAAGACTATCATGAAGTAACATTTTATTCAAAGATACTCCATGACCTGATTATAGAAGTCTTTACAATAAAAGCAATTAGAAAAAAAAAACATTTTCCAAACGACAGTGAACTGTTGACCAAGTATTAAGAATATTAGGCTATGTGCTTGACACCCATCATCATTCAATGGGCACTCCTCAATATGTGACAACCTATTACCTAATACTGACTGAGGTGTGTGTGTGTGTATACCCAACACATCTTAGTCCACATTAACTACAGGTGAAATGGAATACACTGAAATACACCGAGCCTCAGTCAATACATGAATCAATAAAGGGACCAGACATGTTTTTATACTGGTACGAAACATTTGTTAAATCCTAAAGGGGTTACTCTAGTTCTAGCATGGACCAGACATTGCTCACCTAATGTTCATCTAAATGGCAAATGTAGTAGTGACAAGGCAGGTGCCATGGACTGCTAGAGACCAGTGTCAGGGTTTCTGCTATCTGATGGTATTTGACAAGATGTTTAACATTGTCTCAGAGACCAATGTCAGGATATCTGCTATTTGATGCTATTTGACAATACGTTTAACAATGTTTTACTCTGAGTAACTTCAGTGGGAATGAATGGTTTGCTGGTACTTGTACAAATGTGTAAGGTGTTCATGCTAGAATTCTACTTATCAACTGTTGGATTTGGTCAGACCAATTTGGAGAAAAACTCTGCATTTAAGTTTTTTGTGTATTAGTAACCATAGCAATACCTGACTGTAAACAAGTGTCATTTGTAGGTATTCAACCACCTAGCTAGCTATGCTAAACAAGGAACATTCTTACCTAGTTTTATCAAATTGGTCAAGTCATTCTGGAGAAATAAAAAACTTGTTTCCAACTTGCTTGCTACTAGTGCAACATAGTTGTCAGGGAAGCCACCCTATTACAATTTAGGTAAAGCATTCCCTAAAGAATTTCAAGTCTAATTAAAACTGGCTCAGCTGTTCTGGATAATTATAAAGCAGGTCTCCCAGTAGGTCACCAAGGAAGCCATGACACTGCAAGGTAAGCTATCCAACAAAATGTGATGAAACCAAAATTAGGCTCTTTTGGAAAGGACACTAATAATAGATTCTCCATATTGGATGCTAAAGAAGCCACAATATCGTCATGTCACTAAAATAGCCATCCTGGACAAACACTTGGTAGAGCATAATTATTCTTCCCAAGCTTAATCGAAACTGGCTCAGAGAAACTGAAAATAGGTTGAAATTGAAGCCACATCACTACTAAGAAAACCACCTAATACAAAAATCTGACAGCAATACTTAACAAACACTACTATCAAGTTTGATGTCTGATTGAAGCCATACTGTAATGGATACAACATACATCCCATTCCACAATGCTGGGCATCCAATTGTATATAAGAATATCAATGAATATATTTTGTTCATAATTATTCAATATTTCAGAAAGATGTAAAATTACCTATCTTCTGACAATAAACAATACTGTAATGATAAACACTGGCAACAAAACAAAATTAAGCATGCTAAATGTGAAATATGATCAATGTTCTTCCCCATGAATTCCAGGAAGATATTAAAACATGCTTTGGGCTCTGATACTGCTCCACTGGCATATATTAGTTTACGACACAAATATAGCATGCAGGCATGTAACCCATGCTGGTGTCAGGGTAATTTTGAGCTATTCAGTTGAAATTGGCGGCAATAAACATGCTGAACAGCATTTTTATTTTGATAAATTAGATGCTGTACTGGCATCTTTCAAAAAAATATCAAAGGTCTTCATGCTAAGATTCTATCAAATTTGGCCAGATAAAATCGAGCTATTTTGGAAGAAAAGTTGTTCTAGGAAATTTATTTGATATATTTATAACAATTGCCATATTTTATGGAAAATGAGCATCATGTGTAGGATTTCCATCGTTGCTATGAAAACATTGCAAGGGACACCACCAGGAAATAATTCTGGCACAGCATATGCTAAGGAACATTTACACCAACTTTGAAGTTTGCTGAACCATTGTGAAGAAGCTACAAACAGGTTTTGTACTTGTTTTCTACAGAAACCACACTATTGATGGGTTCCAACCTAGACAGGTTATGGTTGGTGTTGTTGTTGTAGGGTTTAACACCATTTTAAATCGTGGAGAAGAATCCAAAAAGAACCACCAACCCACAAGAAGCTAATGGCAAGCTTTCTAACATACCTACATTGGCCGAACCAAAGACTCAAACCCACGCAGACTGAGGTGAGATGGCAATGATCCATAATGGTAAGAGCTTTAGACCACTCTGTCACTTGAGGCCCATAGATTCTGGTAGAGCATGTCCTAAGAATCATTCCAAAAATGTCTGATTAAAACTGGCTGTAAATAGGTTACACATAGCTCCCATGAATGCTACAATGTTTTTTTGGAGCCACCCTCAAAACATCTCTTAAATGACATTTTGTATTAATTGTTGCAACCAAACTGACTCAACTTGAATAAGATTTTCAGAACATGTAATATGAAGTATTTCCAACACATTTGATTAAAATTAGATCATCTGTTCTAAAGAAATTTGGTTTTCTATCTGGTTCTAAGAAAGGGACCCAACCCAGACATAATTTTGATACAGAAAACATCCCTTCCATGCATGATCAAAATTGACTCAGCTGTTACAGAAACAAAATATTGAAAACACCATATGGTTGCTATGGAAGTGACACTATTGCTTTGGGTGCCAATAAAGACATAATATTCATAAGCATGTCCTAAGAAACATTCATACTGTGATAAGATAAAACAGGCAAAGTTTTTCTGAAAAAGAACCTGCCTTGTTGCTAAAGAAGTGAAACCTTTGCTAAGGGAGTCACTCTGGCTACAATTTGGATAAAGCATGTCTGAAGAAACATTTAGGCAAATATTTATTAAAACAAATTCTTTCTGAAGACAATGCTGCACTGTTGTTCCTATGGTTACTGCAGATGAACATCAGTCAGATAAACCATCCCAGACATACTTTTTTGTCCAAAGAAATATTATCTTGTTCAAAATTCACTCACTTAGTCTGAAAAGATTGAAATAAAAAGGCTCTCCATATGCCACTGAAGCCAAACTGCTGCCAGGGGAACCACCCTGACATAATTTGTATATAGCTGACCCAAAGAAATATTCTTAAATAGTCAGTCATTCTTGAAAAGAAGTTGAAAACAGATTTATCAAAAGCATGCTTGTAACAATTCTGATAAAGAAACACTCCTAACAAGTCTGATCAAATCTAGTTTGCTGTTCTGGATAAGTTTGAAAATTGATTTTTTACGTGCTTGCTGTGGAAGCCAATCTGATTCCTACTGTGTTCGTAAGGAATCTTGACAATCTTGATGGGAGTCAGACATGCCACCACTAACAAGACCTTCTCAGTAAAGCAGTCGATTTTTTTTTTGCATGTTCGACCTGTTTTCAGTAATGTGCAACAAAATACCATACACTGCATGTCAAGCTGGATAACACACATTTAAAACTCCAAAGTGTGATTCACGACTTATGCAGCAATTGTAAACAGTGTTCAAATAAAACTTGATGTAATCCGTAAGAAAAATTGACATTTCATATGGCAATGGAATTCATCTTTCCAACCATAAGACATGCACAAAAATCAGCAAAGATGTCCATTAAACAAAATTGTTTCCCCTACTTTTCCCCTCAAGAATATGAACTCTTTTTTTTATTCTTCTGTACTATTAAAACATTCTAAAATGCTCATTGTCCCTTTTATTCTGAAATGTATCACTTGGTGGATGCCATTTTTAGAAAATTCTAATAAGCATCAGCTTGATCATGCAGACATGTTTTTTGAAGTGTATTCCTATATAGTTAGTGTGGTTCTTTGACCAACTCCACTAACTGTAGTATGAAACCCGGATCCAAATCAGAGACAAGCCAGTATCTAGATTTTACTGCCAAAAATTGTCTTTTAATAATTTGTACTTTTACTCCCCAAGTCTATTTTCATAAGACTTGTGGCAAAATTATAAAGGTGGGCAGGTCTGGAGCTACCCAGATAATAATATTGATAAAGCGTGTCATAAGAAACATTTAACCATATCAGACTTATGCTGACACAGATATTCAGGAGAAGTCAAAATTGGTTTTTCATACTCACAACATCTCTAGATGAGCCACACAATTTTGTTACTGCGTATTGTACAGAATATTGAATCAAGTTTGTCCCACTGATGCAAGTAGGTCCGTACCATCAGCTCACATGGCTAGGTGAACAATTATCTATGACAATTATGAAATGATATTACATTCTTTAGGTGCCTTAAGATGCAATAAACATCAAAAAGCCAACAAAATGTATCTAAAATTAAATAAATTTAATTTATCCGTGATTATGGCAGGTAAAAAATGTAGATTGTCAGCAGGGATTTACCTTGGGCAAACTCATGTTTCCATGGTACTTACCCAAGAGTATGTCCAAAAAATCTGAAAGAGGATTGGGTTCGTTTGTAATGCATGTTCTGTAAGTTACATATCCTACAATTAAGCCCAGTATAAACAATGGCACCTTTTTTGTGCAGTTATACAGGGTTCCTGCAGACTTAAAAAAAAAACAAATTCCATGACTTTTCCAAAACTTTTCCAGGGCCATTTCATAAAACTCAAGGACCGCATTATCTTTCATTGTCAAGTAAATGAATATAAAGAATGACATCTTTCAATCTAAAATAAAAAATAAGTTAACAAATATTTTTAATATGTACATTTTAAATTTACCTGGGCTAGCGCACTTTGACTTTATGTAGTAATTCATGTCATAATCCAATGATCAATGTAATTTGTATTCAAAAGAAAAAAGGAAACAATTCTATGTAGTATTTGTATGTGTTCCTATTTACATACAATATTAACAAAACACATTACTTTTCCAGTTGCTTTCTTTTATTTAGTGAACTACACCAGAAATCATGTAATACTTCCATTAGTGGAACTTACTCTTATTATATGAATTGAAACCATTTATCGATTGTAATTTTAACATTTTATTTAATCAGTTTTCGGTGCTCTAAGAAATTTGAAGTAATCAATTTCTTTAACTCCATTGTCACAAATTCCATGACATTTCCAAAACTTTGCAAGGTTTTTGACAAATTCCAATACTTTTCAAGACCCTTGAAATTTGTTTTTTAAATTCCAAAATTTTCCAGGATTCCATGACCTGCAAAAACCCCGTTTATATGTGCTGCATTAATCTATTACTTCAACTGGCCAGTTTCTTCCATCTAATGTATCATCTCTAGTATTCAATGTCATGTTCAGTCATGCATTTTCTTGTGCACATGTAATAATGTGAATATTTGCTTTTTTTAAACAAGTTTTGATAAATAAGGAATAATTATTTATATTTTAACATATCAGTTACATTTTAATCATTATATATATATATATATATACACACACTTATCAAGAATTTGCAGACTTGTTGGTCTAATCTAACGTCACACTGTTTGTCAGCTTGCTAACTCGAAACAATTGGCTTTTATAAGATTGTTCTGATGCATGTTACCGATTTTATGGTTATGTGCTAATGTTTTAATTAACTCCCCAGCTTTCTTTGACAGAGGAGTTTGCAAACAAAATGAACTCATCTCTAACGATTAACCACAAAGATGATTTCATTCAGAGTATGATCAATGTACCAAGCAACCACTAGCAGTATCTATTGTGTCATAATTACAGGGCACCGATACATACTTATTGCTTACCAAAGAATTAAATACATAAAAATACATGTCCTCAATTGCAAATGTTGGCTTGTCAATTATTCTGAGGCATATCACTAATTCAAAGATGACTACATGGTAAATTGTTGAATAAATGGATAAGTGTTAACAATTGCTTCAGTTGTGAGCATACATAAATTATTACAGTCTGCTTTCATTATTACTGTTGTTATTACAAGAATTATCTAGGTAAAAAAAGGAAAGTGTCTAGCTCTAATAAACTTCTTTTAAAGAAAAATAACCAGTATGATGCAATGTTCTAATCATTATGGATTAATGAATATCCCTGTCTAGAATAGTGTTACTGATTGTTTAAGGTCTTTTTATATTCACTCTCTAATTTGGTTTCTTTAGAATCTTTCATTTTTTTAAAAATCTTATTTATGTTACTCATGTAGGGATAGAATGTTTGGGGAAAACTCAAATTACCAAAGGGCAAGATAAATGTTCCAGTCTGCTTGTCTAGGGCAAGCTAATTTTTATACAATTTGTAAATATATGGTATGTTAAATGATGTAAAATTTACAATGAGAGATGCTGGACCTGGGTCTTTTAAGTTTTCACTAGAAACACTGATGGCAAAAAGTACAACACCTAGTGTTGACAATGTACAATGATAATTATTATAAGCATAAAGACTAAATATCCCTCTTGTGTAGACTTTGTTTGTTTCCTCTCCATCCATGGTAAACCTCTATCTTTTTCTGACCATCAGAAATGTGTTAACAATATTCCCTGCTTAGATAATACTAAAATTGTTCATCTGCTGTAGTATACACGATAGTACAGTGTCTTGGAGCGCCACAGTGAGTAAGAATTATCAAACTTAAGGAGATAAACTCCACGGCCCGGATATGTGTGACTACCACAATAAACCTCTTCATGACAGTCTCTTCGATAAACTGGAATTATTTCATCTGTTGGTGGGCGGTCATCTTTTTTTTCATCCTGTCCTTTCTCCACATCTTCCTTCCCACTGTTTTCTGCAAGAATAACAGAGATCCTGAGCAAAGTTCTTATATTAATTGTAAAACGCATGCAAGAATAAACAATACAACCATAAGGACATTCCATCCATTAGTAAACACACCTGAAAAAACCTTTATGTCAATATGTTAAATGAACATACTACAATGTTACTAGCTTGTGTTGCCTGTCCATGATGTAAATGTGGGCTTTAATAACTTTATTAACCTGAACAATTGTCAAAGAAAAAGACACAAGCTTTAAGCTACAAGTGTCCATAAAAATGACTCAAATGTAAACTTATCCTTGCTATGACAAACAAACCCCATCTCTTCATACTGTGCTTTTTGTGATATTTTTAAAAAGAAGTCCAAGTTGGCATGAAATCATTCATCAGGTGATGTTTACCTAAAAGCCAAATGCAACAGGCTGTTAACCAAGAAATCTCTGACAGTAGGATGCTTCTGTAATTAAATTTTTTAAAATGCTGTAAATTACATATGTTATGAAAGCCAGTCTGTGTAAAAAAAATAACGACTGATTATGACAAAAATACTGATTTTCAGGAACAAATACTGATTTTTAAAACTTTTAATGCATATGTAACTACTTATAACATCTATAACCATCAGTAAATTATGATAAATTTAATTTAATTAGGATAAATTTAATAAATTTTAAAGTCGAAGATGCATGCAATACTGTTCCATTTGCTTCCCAAGATGCAACACACTTACATCAAGACAGTCTGTTTATAGAAGCCTTTTCCACAACTTGTTTTTTTCAATCATTATTGATTCCAATATACCATCTCTCATAGATGATTTTAATTCAGTGCAATTTTTCTTCACTGCACTGTTTTCATTCTAGCACATGAATAATCCTTTGCGATTTTACTGGCTGGATAAAGTGTGTGAAATTGATAGCAACACTAACAACTGAAAGAGAAAGGCTCATTTCTACAAAAAAAACTGAGTAAAACAAACTTCCGATCAAATTATATCAAGGTTCTCTCCAATATTTTCAACATAAGTTCAGGCTATGTTGTTGATAATGATGATGCAGCAGGATGCTGTTTTATGTCATGGGCACCTCATTGTCCAATAGCAAAATCACAATTACACAATTTTCAAAACGCAAAATTTTCACCATTACTAGACGGTTTTACAAATCTAAACATGATGGCATAATTCTCCTTCCAGTTCCTTTCTTTGCTGGAGAAAATTCTGAATATTCTGCTTTTTCCTCGACATGACTCGAAGCTGGATATTATGAAGATTAGATCCAGTGAAAGAGGCAACTGTTTTGTGCAATCCAATCTGGTGGTTAAAGATGGCATGGTAGTCTCCATTTAGAATGAACCAATCATATTTTAGAACTCTGTATCTCTATATACATGTAATATATATTCTCAGAATGGAACTAGGTCACAATTTGAAACAGAATTGCAAGGAAATGTTTTATTTATTTTTTTTTTTAAAAAAAGATTTTTAACAAGATAAACATACACGCACATTCAGATCCAAAATATGAGACAAATTCGGGAAAAAACATTACACTTGGCAACTATGGAAAAAAATGCTTCAAAGGATCCAGTGAATCAAGTTTTTTTATGTTCACCCATATCTGATGTTTGCAATTTTCTTCTCATTCAACAAATATCGGCCAATTCTTTTGGTATTTTCTAGAGAAAGATATGAGATCCATGCCTGACCCTACGCTGTTAAGCAGGCTGTCAAGTAATCTGGGTAAGACTAATCGTGGAAGAGGTGTAAAACTAAAAGCAAGAAAAGCCCTCAAGTCTATGGTGTGAACTGATGTACAGTTGTCATACAAATGACTGTATATAGATGCCCTCTACATCAAACTTCCACTATGGTAGGCTTAACAAAAATAATGCTCAGTTATGTTTCTGGACTTGTCACCTGTAGAAAACAACAAATGAAACCTGTAACTGTTCTGTACTTCGGTAACGACTATACAATGCTTAAAGGTAAGTTGTAGTTAATTGTGGTAGATGATACATATGCACCATGATGTCAGAATAGCACTAAAGTTTCTTAAATTTTTAAAGCGTAAAAACTACATTGATAAAAGTTCTTGATGCATTCATTCACAAAGACATTTGTGAATAAAAACTACATTACTCAATTCTCAGATATATTTGTTCACAAAGACACTTGCCTGTGGAAACTACATTAATTAATTTTCTTTCTTCATTTGTTCACAAAGACACTCATGTGCAAGAATTACATTGATCAATCCCCTAATGAATTCATTAACAAAGATATTGATAAATCTTTTTGTTGCATTGAATGACAAAGACTGATTGATCCTTGCTGCATTCGTGAACAAAGACTGATAGATCCTTGCTACATTTGTAAAAAAAGACACTGATCAATCTTTTTCATGCATTTATTGCCAAGGAGACTTGTGCTTGAAACTTGAGACTTGCTGCATTCATACAAAAGACGTTCATCAATCTTCTTGATGCATTCATTGCCAAAGAGACTTGTGCTTTTATGAAGGATTATTTTTGTCTGCATATAGTACAAATCAAACCCAAAATCGGATTTTTAAAATTGTTTTATTAAAATTTTAAACTTAATTTAAGCAACTGAAGATTAAATGTATTCAAATTTTGCACTAAGAGATAAAATGAAGGCTAGTAGATCAATTTTAAGCCTTTACATCAGAAGCAAAACATAAGAATGACATAATTAAATCGATAAATCAAAAAAGATCAAGAAATTCTTCTGTCTGGCTTACCCTCTTCCTCTTCTTCATCACTAGATTCACTAACATGGACACTGACAGTGTTACTTGGGGATACTGTCCACTCAAAGTAAACGCCAAACCCAATATCATAGTAGTCTGTGGCAAACTCCCAAAACAGGCAACTTCCATCCTCATGAGTGGGCACCCTCACCTAGAAAAGATGGCAAAAACATTCAAAAACATCGTTATTCTGAAGAAATAAAAATGTGGAGAATCTGGAGTGGATCAGGGGCAATAACTCCACCACCTGATGACACAGAATACTTGAAACTCCACTTATCCTAGATTTTGTCTTTCTCAAATCAAACATTAAATTCAGCTGAAATCAAACAAGAACTTTGCAGACAAACAGAAAGTGGGACATACATATGTAATAGTTAAACAAACCCATATCAGTAATTCCAAAAATCTTCTGAAAAGCAGAGATGACAAAGGAAGCCAGAGTGAATATTTTTAAAATAAGATTGCATTTGCTTTTTGCACCTCAAAATTCTTTTCAAGCAGTCATCATATATTTTCTCCTATAATATGTTAACATTTTGAAGTATAAATTATTGAGACAACATGATAAATAAAGAAAAAAAAAAGAATGCATTTTTTTTTTAAAAGAAAAAGGAACCCATAACTTTTAGTATCATTTGGTTGCTGGTTGGTTTGTTACAAATATCTGGTGCATCTTCTGAAGATCTACCACTGTGGTCTGAATCACCAGCATACATATTTTTAAAATGTGCTTTGATAATACAGAGGCAGCTCTCTTTATTTATATATATGCATTAGACCAAACAAACAAAAAAAAAAGGAACAGATACAGAGTCTATGACTTACTGCACAATTCCCCCAATAACCACCCCATCCAAGATTAAATGTCTTGTGTCTATCTGCAGATTTTTTTACCACAATGCCATATAAAGAGATTCTCTGGAAATTCCATTAGAATATACTGGTACTTCAAATAAAGTTCATTATAAATTTTGTTTCTAAAGCATTTGACGACCTTGCCATTCTGCATGAATTGATATATTTTACAGCAGATATTGCTTTTAAATGCATTTTAAAATCAGCCATAAAAGCTAAAATAGTGTGTTCAATGACTTGGCTATTCCACCACTGTGCTTAAAATGACCTACATGGAGAACTTAATCAGGGTAAGATAACTGAAAGGCAAAGAAATGAACACTTACTGTTACCGTTTCTCCAGAGCCCACTTTTATCACAGAATCTTTGTCTTTTTTAAGGTTATCCTTGAATTCTTTTACATCTTTACGAGTCCAAATGGAAGCGGCAGCAATGGGAGGTAACTCCTCTGAAACTATAACCAATATGACATTATTTACAGTCAACTTGTTTTTCTATCCTGTATGCTCTAACCAGACATCTTTGAGCATATCAGTGAAAATCATTTACATTACAATAAAATTGTGAATCCCTGCCATAATACTGTATCAATTGAATTCAACATCCACAAGGACAGACCAAAACTTGGCCTAGAAAACAGAAAACTCTTGTGTTTGAGATTTTCGTTTACAAATTATGAATGTTATTGCTATTATAAGCTGGAGATTTTCAATTAGGAAACATGCACACCAACCCAAACCTTTTCAAGTGTGTTTGGATTGCCCTGCCAAAAAGCTGTATAAAATGCTCAATTCTATATAGAAAATACTCACAAGTGATCATCCGTCTGTATGCAAGGTTAACACCATAAAAATTCATAAAATATCTGATAACGTTCATAAAAGGAACATAACTAAATGCTTAAAAAGTGTATCATATAATGATTACAATAGAATATTTTTTATGCATTTTTAGGCTTATCTACATATCTGATTGAGATTTTAACATTCAAATCGTTAGTTTTTTTTTCTGACTATAGGTAAAATACCATACATGAATTTTGGTTGATAAAAGGTGCCAGATGACTTTTAGTACTAATATTCTTGGGACTTGCAGCAGGGTGTATTTATGATGTACTTCTAATGTATCTTTATCAGGTAACATATCTGATTGGGAAACTGAAAGTTTTAAGGATATTATGGCTCTAACAACAGAAGAATCTTCTAATTTATACATAAGCCCTTTAATCCTTAAATCAGATTTATATTTATCTTTTAGCATAAATTTATGCCTTCTCTGACGAATCATGAACTAAAACAAATTTTTTTGAAGTGCAGCATTCCATTTTTTTCCAATGCCTAAATCTTTTATTTTTTACTTGTTTTAGTGAGACTAAAGTGGAAATGGTTATAAATCTCTGACCTTCAGGTATCCCTCAATCAAAATATTTCCTAAGCCACCACTGTTCATGTCTGCCAGAAGAGGACGATCTTATTGGTTTCCCTGTTGTCATTTACATACAGCTTTCATGTCTCATTGGTTTTCCTTTTGCTATTTACATACAGCTTACATGTCTCATTGGTTTTCCTGTTGTCATTTACATACAGCTTTCATGTCTCATTGGTTTTCCTTTTGCTATTTACATACAGCTTACATGTCTCATTGGTTTTCCTGTTGTCATTTACATACAGCTTTCATATCTCATTGGTTTTCCTGTTGTCATTTACATACAGCTTTCATGTCTCATTGGTTTTCCTTTTGCTATTTACATACAGCTTACATGTCTCATTGGTTTTCCTGTTGTCATTTACATACAGCTTTCATGTCTCATTGGTTTTCCTGTTGTCATTTACATACAGCTTTCATGTCTCATTGGTTTTCCTTTTGCTATTTACATACAGCTTACATGTCTCATTGGTTTTCCTGTTGTCATTTACATACAGCTTTCATATCTCATTGGTTTTCCTGTTGCTATTTACATACAGCTTACATGTCTCATTGGTTTTCCTGTTGTCATTTACATACAGCTTTCATATCTCATTGGTTTTCCTGTTGTTATTTACATACAGCTTACATGTCTCATTGGTTTTCCTATTGTCATTTACATACAGCTTTCATATCTCATTGGTTTTCCTGTTGTCATTTACATACAGCTTTCATGTATTTTTTAAAACTTAACTGTAGTGGAAATTTACCTTCATCTATTTCATTTTGGTTGTTAGCATCCTCCTGACCACTGGAAACAGGCTCTCCCTCTCCTCCATTCTTTTGACTGGGTGGGACCTGCTGTTGCAGTGCCTGATGGGCATGTGATGGGGTAGAGTTATGTGATGGCATGGAATTTTGAGTGGCAGTCATGGCCTGTAGCTGTCTGTACTGCTGTTGCTGATGGAACACTTGTTGCTGGTAAACTTGTTGCATGTACTGCTGGAAATGCTGCTCCTGCAGCTGCTTGATCAATTCTTCCTGCTGAATAATACAACACAGCATATTTAAATATTCGTTATTACACAATGATTAAAAATTCCATAAGATCAAAGTCAGGCTCCAGAAAAATCAAGCTGGGATCCTGCAGATTTCCACTAATAAAAGTTCTATAACTCAGATGTTGTATCTATTCTTTAGTGCCACCTGTTTGGTTTTATTTTAATCATAAAATGTACCATATTGTAATCTGAAATTAAATTAATAAAGTAAATAAACTTTTATCAGACCAAAATGCTTTCACACAAGGTCCTAAAACCTGGGACTGAGAAGAATATGTGTTTATCTTGGTTACAGAAAGACTTTTGCATTTAAATATATCTGAAAATGATGGAATCCTGACTCTTTGTCCACAGACACCACCAACTGGGAAAAGAAAGTTACAGCATATACAGATGGATTTTTATGTTGTTTTTTTTTCCCCTTAAATTTTTTCTCACCATGGGCCTAATCGAAACAAGATTAACTAGCATTCACCTTTCCTTGATTTAACATTATGTAAATGAATCCCCAATACATATGAAAGACAACATGAAATGTTCAAGTAGAAATGTTTCATTAACATAAACGAGGTTTCAAATGGTTTTGGTTATTATCGGTTGAATGCCATTTTTAGGTATATGGGGCCAGTATACTTTGATGAGGAAGAACCCAGGTGTGTATGTGTGTGAGTGATTTGGAAGTTTAACATAACTTAAACAATTTTTCAGGAAACCTCTGGTAAATGTAAATTCATAAGTGCAGAAAATTTTTTAAAAATATATCTTTTCATAAATCAAACATGTTTGCTAATACAACATTTTAGAAAATTTACAAATGAAACTGTATATGTAAACAATTTTTAGCGAGAAATATGTAATATAATATTGGGCTTCAGTTACTCACTAAATATTCATCTTATAAACATGTTATTCATGTGTTTTTCATTTTTTTAAAATTTAAGTTCTCTTAAAATAATGTTCCCTCCATTACCCAACCCAAGTATCCAACTGACACACCTAAAACAATGATTTTCCTAAGAGCTGTTCCAGTAAAACATATACCCCACTTCCCAGGGACAGCACTTCAAAAAAACTTCTATAGGAAGTTGTGTTTAAAACTATTTCAATTCTGACAATGGATGGATGATTAGGAAAATAACTTCTGTTGTAGGTTAACAAAATGAGAAATCACTAGTGGGGTTGTCAGAAAAAGAAAGAATATATATTTAAATCACATCTAACCCCCTCCTAACAGTCTAATGTGAATAACACATTGGGTCAGAAAATGATGCCAGTATACATGAGTGCACCTAATTTATACGAATTTGTATACTTTTAAAGCAGTGATATGCATTGTGCAAATTTCAATGTCATTGATATAAAAAGAGCTTTGTGTAGTATGCAATTTTTATTCATCTTTTAACCTCAAAAGTAAATTTTGTGATATAATTCGTGCTGCCAGTAGGATTATCACAGCCCTTGATGTGACATCCAGTTTCAGGAAGGCAAACTTTAAAATAGCTGGATACGTTGGTTTGATATGAATGGCTGTTAAACTAGATTCAAATGGTCCATTGGCCCTGGAACAAGCATTTTATGGTAGTTTTAATCTTAATTTCATCATGCAAGTTTTACAAATGCGTGTTGTGGGGGTCCCTGAGTGGCCAAGTGGTCTAAAGCACTCTCCATTATGGATCACTGCCATCTCACCTGTGTCTTTTTGGGTTCAAGTCTAAGATTTGGCAAATGTGGATATGTGAGAAAGCTTGTCAGGAACTTCTCATGGTTCTGTGGTTCTTTCCGTGGATCCCTGATTCTTCCTCCATCATTAATACTGGCCGCCATGAAAAATGGCATTAAGCCCCACAACAACAACAACAAAACTAATGCATGTTGTAAATAAGGGCCACACAGGAAACCAAAATGCTGAATCACATTAGGGTTTGTCGTCAGACATCTTCAGTCAGCAAATACTGGCTGGTGATAGCTGTGATGACAATGAATTTCATGTAGATCAGTCTGTAGGACATTCAGAAAATGTCACTGGTAATACCAGTGTGTGATTTTGAGCTCAAAATTGATGTTGAGTGTGAGTCCAATGTACATGTTGGATGGACAGGATATCAGTTATATTATTCAAGATACTCATGCCTGAACAAGCACAGTATAGGAATGTTGAACTTTAAAATCTAATACATCATTATGGAAGAGACAAAATCTGGCATAAGAGGAAGCAGAGCACTGATTCAAGGAAGTGAATCTTTGGCAGAGTTCATGTTAGTGAAAACTTTTCTTTTTGGAATAGAGAAGCAGTGTCATTTACTAATGATGAAATTGATGCGAAAAATACTTGCTGTCACTCTGATATATGGATTCTTTACTACAATGCTAATCTGTTCATCCTGATTCTTTTTACCATCTCCTTATGTTTCACTGGTACCAACAATTTTAATAAAATTGTAACTTCTATTTCCTTACAATCTAAATATTTGTGATCATGTATTTTTGTCAAAAGGTTAAAATTTGCTTAATTTTGTTGTAAAAACTAAAGGTGGCGCTCACCAGTTATTATGTACTTTTGAGAGAGTGATGTAAGTAAGGTGAAGTTGTTTGCATTTTAAACTTGCATAGTGGAGAGAATGTTGGCATACCTATATACTACTTTCATGTAATATGGCTTAAATTTCTTTGGATATTGTACTTTTGGAAATTTCAAAATGATCTTAGGACACTGCTAACTAAAATCACTGCTCCCTTGTGCTTCAAAAATCAACCTGAATCTGTCTAAAGTACACAATTCTTGGCAGCTATTAAAATATGGAAAATGAATTTTGCCAAACTAGACAATACCAGCTTCTAAAAGTGCAATGAATGAATTACCAAATACATAAAATGTAAAAAAAAGTTATCGGCTCCATTTCTTACAATTTACCTCTGAAGTTCGAGAAGTGAAAATGAGCAAGTAGAGCTAGCCCTTTTTTGAAAGGTGCACATCCGGAGTAAGGCCAAGCTGTATACTCTCTAACCCATATTACACCCATCAATTATACATCAAAGTAAAGGGAATTAAAGGTTCTTTGAACAATACCTAAGATATACAAAGTCTCTTTTAAATAGCCAGTATGACTAGTGAGGAAAGCCGGGGAAACTCTTTTTCTTTAAAATTCTAACCATATGCTAAATACGAAACTGTAGAGCACCATCAAAACTATTAATTAGCAAGGGACTAGAGTTAAAAGTGGGTCAACTTCATGTCTGCAAATATTGTTGCCATATTATAGTGTTGTTAGAAATAACAAAATAGTTGTATGAGATGTATTTTGCAAAGTTATAAAAACAGCACTCATATTGTAACCACATATTCCATTTAAATAATACTATCATTATTTCTGCACATTCCTAGCAGTTTTTCCCAAGAGCTATTAATTTCCTGATCTGATTTTGTTCGTTTCTTCTGCAATTTCTACACATCGAGAATTTTCAGTATCATTGAAAAAATGTAATCTGCACCAAATTGATTTGTTTGGGAAGAAATTTAATTTTTAACCAAAACATCACTGAATCTATGAGTTCTGGCAATAAAGTCTCACATCAAATAACATTTAAAGCAGCCATGATAGTAAATTAGGATGCAACTGTTCTAATTTTGCCTTTGGTATATTCAAATCTTGAACATAATGGAGGAACATGGCTCCAAAATAAAGACATCAATTTTAGAACCTGTTCATTGACTATGAATCAAGTATATAATCAGAGTCCAAATGAATTGTTAGAAAATAATTTAGCTTTTTGACAACATCATAATTAGCTGTAAAATTGGGAGTAAGCTTATGGTCTTTCTGCCATACCAACCAAGACCTTACCACAACCATGTGACCATGCCTCATGACATCACAGTAATAATCACTACAACTAGAGATGACATCTCTTTGAGTATTTTGATTTCAGTAGAGACTTAACAGAGTGGAACAGTAAGAAAGAGTGACAGATATTTAAATGTTAGGGTGATATTTAACAATGGCTATTCCTCCTGCCAAAACTCCCTTACTGGAGATCACACACACACAAAACTTAAGACTAAACCCAGACATCCTGGCAGCATCCTTGTAGGGGAGACAACCTGACCATTTTATTTGATTTTATTGGTCTCTGATAATCCCATGGTATTTCCATTACTTGAACATTATCTTACAGTGTGTCTAGTCAGCATAGCCAAAAAAGTATAAAACCATTTAAAGTTGTTAAAGGACTCGCATTACTACAGATATGAAAGAATGAGAATACTATAAAATTAGTAAAGATAAAATAGAGTATACATGGTGTGACTGTCCCTGATTGGCTGATAATAAAAGATTTTAGTAAAAAGAATCTTTTGAGAGCTTGTCCTACTTTTAACTGAAAAAAGTCAAGGATATTGTTTTATTAACATAATTTCTGTCCCTTTACAGACCTGAATTTGGAAGACTTGAACATGCAACTGACTCTTTGGTGTAGTATTGAAGCACACATTTCAAATTTGTGTAGCTCCAGAAAATGGTGCAGCTGTTATGGTTTTCTTTTCACAAAAGCTGTCATCTTAGATATGTCTATACTGATTCATATTTGATCATGAGCAATCAAAATTTTAAGCTATTGAATTTTATTATCATGGTGTTTGCACAAGTTTACAATGGGAACTGAATTAGTACAGCAAGTCTTGAACTCTAGACTTTTGTGCAGAAATATGGAATCCAAGTAGAATACATCCAGAAATGTAGAGGTTTCCTATTATGGATTTAGTCTCTCATTTCATTGCACTTTGATATGCATTTTCACAAACAATTAGAATAGTAGCAGCAATAATGTAAGCAACAAATTTAGATACATATAAACATGACAAACAGTATGTGAGGAAAATGAACATAAGAACATGCTGGAATGGAAAAGTATAATAACGAGTTGAAGTGTGCCTCTTTTTTGATGTGTGCAACATTATTTTCTCATCTTCAGTAAGAACATAAATGGGAAGACAATAAAGGATGCACAGTTTACTAAACCACATGAATTCAGCTACTCAAATCGATTTTAACCTTCTGGTATAATTTGAATAAGTTCTTACAGCTCTGTTTGGAACAAAAGATATTGTTAGATAAAAAAGTGTGCTATAATGTAAACTTTCTGGCAGTTTTGATGATGGATTGCTTAAGACTTCTCCATCTTGTATGCTCACCATGAAAAATCTATTTGCACTAACTGATGATAACTTGTAGGCAACTGTCAGTAATGCATAATTAACCAAATTCAAAGGTCTACAACAATTACTAATCAAAATTTAGAAACTCATACAGCTGATGGACTAGTACCTTTGCTGCTGTTGCCACAGTTGATTAGTTGGTTGATTTAGTTTGGTTTGGTTTGGTTTTCATTGGGGGTGGGGTGGGGTGGGGTGGTGGTAAACATATCGGATGGAGGAGGAACCCTGAGAGACCACCAACCCAAATTGGTTGATCTCTGACAAATACTCACTCTGAGATGTGCAAGTGATCTGTAAAAGCAAGCACCTTTGTACACATAGGCACATGGAGCCTCTTGATTTGATGTTATCTCCAACAGCTTAAGTCACTGAGACACAAGACCTCAGGTTTTGGTAGATCATTATGACCTTTATACCATTTTCAGATGAAGAGAATCTATATATGGTAGCCAGTTTTACTGCTGAAGAAATTTCAAGTACTTCTGAGATACCAAACACCACTTTGTATAACCACTGACCATCCACAATTAACTGGCAACATTTTCATTTACACACTGGAGG
This sequence comes from Potamilus streckersoni, assembly GCA_016746295.1. Classification (NCBI taxonomy): domain Eukaryota; kingdom Metazoa; phylum Mollusca; class Bivalvia; order Unionida; family Unionidae; genus Potamilus; species Potamilus streckersoni. The sequence continues at coordinate 2,648,739 of JAEAOA010002348.1, read as the reverse complement.
CAAGTAATCACATGACAAGCATCTTGTACCACTCTGCCACAAAATTCCCCGAGATCTATATTACAAGACCAGGATCTTATATTCTGCCTTGAAAGCCCCTCACACCATATAAAAGACTTAGAAGTGGGAGATAGAATCTGTGACAACTGGATTAAAAGTGCATAATGTTACTGCAGACCTGCCAACACTAAAAAAAAATCAAAATCAGGAGTAACACTATTAAAAATCAAGAGGCAGGGTAAAAAATCAGTAGGTACAAGAGTAAAGTGTATATAGCAAGATGAAGATGTCTACTTTTCTTATTTCAGTGCATTGTATATTGCAGATTTACATTTCTGCAAAAGTTCATCATTTATTTGTCCTTGGGTGCCAAATTTGCTAAGAAGAATTACTTCAAGGGTTTATGCTGAAATTCTTGCAGATTGTCAGTGTTGATTCATTCATTTCAGCTGAAGAAAAATGCCAGGTCCTTAAACAATACTACAGATTGTTTCAACACATCTGCAATGCTAGCATGAATAAGTAAATCATCCTTTAGTGGAAATGTTTCCTTCATGTATGACAGTGATTTGATCAGAAATGCCCTACTGCGCATTCTTGTCTGTAACTGTGCTTCAGGTATCATCTTCTCTAAAAGTTTGTTAGTTGCCTCACCTAAGTACAAGTCCTGATAATGAATGTACAAACTTTCATCTTTATATCAATTGCTGCGATGCCTGTCTTGTACTTTGGTTTAATTAAAATAGAAAGAAATTCTCTTTATATGGATAGTAGAATGTCTCTGGTCTTGTGAATTAGGGGCTTGTCATGCTGTAGAGCTTTATTGGGTCTCTCAAAACTGTTCTGAATCCAGCTTACAACCTGGCAGTATGCAAGTGTACATCTCAAGTTCTGGTTGTCTCTTATTCTTTTCCGAATGGCATTGCTGAGACTCGCAGCAGGTGATGACCGTTTTCTTTTGACTAAACCAGCTGTCAGCAATCGCAGCACCAGCATCTGGCCCTGCCTTCTTCCAAGCAGCTGCTGAAGTTTTCTGTGCTTTTGCCTTTTCTTCTAAATACATTTTCTCCCACAACTCTAGAAGATGATTAATGCACTTTCCAAGAGAAAACCATCTAGTTGGGCAATACTTAAGGATTTTCCTGACTTCATCATTATACAAAAGTTGAAAATTCTTGAAATCACACATTCTTTTATTACTTGGTTCCAGGTATTAATAAAAAATATACAGGAGAAGCTCGTCAATCCTCCCAAGAAGCTGCTGGAAGGACTTTTTAGCTGAAACATTGATGAGGTGCCAGGCACTACCCACTGTAAGTAAATGAGGATGTGCTTTCCTAAGTTTGGAAGTGACACCACAGTGACATCCAACCATGGATGCTGTGTTATCAGAGACAAAGGAAAGCATCTTGTCAACTTGAATACTGCAATTCTTCAACTGTTCTAGTATTAGCCAAGCAATCCTGTTCCCAGTGGATGCCTCAGGTACTGGAGGATACTTGTTCTCAATTCTTCTGCACATTCATCCAAATATGTTATGACCATGCTCCTAATATCTTTCTCACACCGTTTGTGCTTCATAGTTGCACTGTGTTTATTAATGTCATCTAGACCACAACATCATATTGAGAGATGTTGTGGCAAACATTGACAGAATGCTTGATAGACCAGGGAGTTGATGGACGAATGTATGCAAACTGCTCCCAATCATTCCTATAATTTTATTCCCATTTCTTTTTCTTGGCTGGTGAAAATTCTTCAGTACTTACTTTTCTTCTTATTTTCACTTGTTAAGGAACATATCTATTAATTTGCTGATGTGGTCGGATAAAGAGAACCAGACTGTGGTATAATCTCTTTGAATGGCAGACAAAAACCGAAAATCAAGCTGGATATGTACTAATTAAATACTAATTAACATACAAAGAAAAACCAGATACAGAAACAGGGAAATGGAAAATGTTATTGTATTTTTAAAAAAATACATATTTTTTGCTCAAAAAGTTGAAAAATCAGGATATTTTAAATTAAAAATTGGGGAATCAGGAGATAGGTCCAAAAATCTCGATTCTCCCGATTTTTTCAGTAGGGTTGGCAGGTCTGGTCAATGCTAGGCCATCAGTGATGATGATGCTGTTGACAATACAGTTAACTGCAATGACACTGATTTTAGGAGTACTCGAGAAAAAATGAATCCTTGACTTTCATCAATTTTTTAAAATCTAATTTATGATATAAAAATGACTTGCTATATTTTTTCTATTTTAAAATTTCTCTTTTTTAAAACTTTATATCAGTCTTGCAACAAGGCATAAAAAGGACAAAAGATTGATTATAATGAATACAAATAAAAAAAAAGCAGTTGATTATATGATCTATAAGTAGACAGATTAACTCCAGTCAGTTGTTGTTTAAATGTTTAAATCGCTTCTGTCCCCAACCCAATATTAAAATCGCTTCTACCACCCACTAACCTCTAGCTAGAAATTATGTAAAAAAATATGCTTATGTAGAGAGCTGTGTTTTTTTATTAAAACATCTGATGGTGGATCATAATTTTTTAAAACTGCTTCTTTTGTGGGTTGAATTTGAAAGTGCCTACTCCCGGGGGTATATGTTTTACTGTAACAGCCATAAGGCTTTGTTATCTTAAGTGAAGTATTCCATCATATATAATCATCATAATATAACAGAAAACCAGTCAAACCACTATCCTTCCATGCAAATCACTGGGGACAAACTAAATTGTTATGGATATTTAATTTCTATTGTGTGTTGGCTTTTCTCCATATTATGTTATTATGTGATTGATCTTGATCAGTCATTGAGTTTGGGTCCTACATGACAACTCTCATACTTTGGGTTCTTTTGGGGGTAAACAGCATTAAATAGCAAATATTTCTCTCGAGTTTAAATTACATGTCAAGATCAAAGGTAAACAACGATTTTGAGTTCAAGGTCTAGTTTTATTCAGAAATTAAAAATGTTCTAGAAGTTGTTTATAAATTTAATGGAAAATTCCACTAAGATTCCACACAGAATATTTACAGAATAAGGTGCATAAAGTTGTTTGCTTCAGAGTTACTCATTCTTACTATAACATCTTAAGTGGATCAGTCTTATTATTGTATTTAAATTTTATTTGAGTGTATTTATGTATTTAAATTATTCACTGGAATTACAAAGTTCTCATTGAACACTTCTTGTGCTATATTTTTGCCATGGGATCATTGTGAATTCATTCAAGGACGTTTTGAAATATATGACTGATACATCAAGACGTTTAACACATCTTCACCTTCCAGGCTATTGGTATATAAGTACATATAATACTGAATTTCATTTTGGTACACCACTGAAATTCATTCAAAAATCTATACATTTGGACTTGTGATTTAACTTTAAAGACTATATGGGATGTAATTCACAATACTGTGAGTTAATTTTAAGTTTTCACTTTATATTCTAGGGAAATAAATTAACTGTTGAATTTTACAAAAATTGTTTTTGCTCTTTTATGTTATATAGTTTAAGACCATGGAGTTGACCTAAAAGAAAATACCTATTTAACTATTAGATTCATGAATATATGGGCTCTCATATAGACTGATTACATTTCCTTCTTTATTCATTCCAAAGAGAGAATTTTGTGTTTTAGAAGCATATGATGTTACATTAGACTGAACTTTACCCCCCCCAATCATGATTAAGTGCTGATGCATTGAAACATGCTTCCCAATGAAAACACTAATATGAGGTTTTCATTTGAAGATTAATACCAGTGTACTTGACTGACCTGTTTTGGATCCCCTGGGTATTGTTGTTCTGCATACTGTCTGAACTGGACCGCTGTCTGCTGATTCAATGCTGCACGGATCTGCATTCTGAAGCATGGGGGAAAATTCATTTATATTTAATCAGCAAAGTAGTTTTAACAACTGTCACAAACATTCCAATTACAAAAGGGTTGAATGTGCATGGGTACCAATTTTTGTGTTAGGCAAACAATAACATTTTTATTGATACAGTACTACCCTTTTATCCTGACATCCCCAGGTCAATGGTAATATTGTCGACATAAGCGTATATCAAGATGAATGTGTGTTGTGAAAAAAAATCAAATTTTGCTTACAAGTGGAATTATTTTCAAAGGTGTGACCAGTCATCAGTGAGTAAGAAACTCGTGTCACTTTAAGAAAATAAACAAAGGAAATTTTGAATAAACCAAGACGAAATACACTAAATAAATAATTATGATATTCATAGTCACAACTCGCATGTGGCTGTAGTTATTTGCAAGCTAAATTACTATTTAAACTGGCCTAGATTCTGGTCTGCCTGAGGCAACAAACATAATCATCAGGCTATTCAGAAGGAAATGGAAACCTGTCAACAAGTTTTGGATTACTGTAATTAAGTACAAGTGGAACTTGTACCTTTTGTAAATGTCTCAAATTCCAGAATACACCGAAAGAGTAATACATTTAATTATGATTACCCATAGCTTATAAATCATAATCCTGAGAAAAGGAAACTTTCAAAGAACAATAAATGTTTTCCAATCACCAATCACTTTCAAAAATGCAACAATTGATCAAATTCCACAGCTTTTATTCAAGTTTGGTACTGTCTTCCTTCCATTAAAGCCTGTTTTGTACTGAAGATTGTAGCCAGCTTGCTTTGATGAAGGATGTATATGTTATTGAAGTCACTATGAAGGGCCTACCATGGAGAACCAAACAAACATTAAAGCCTGGCAGCAACATCAAATAATTGTAGAACAAAGTATGGGTTGAAATCAGCAGCTTGTCAACATAAATGATTATAAAAAAAAAAGATTTGTTCAAGTTGGAACCTAGAGTTTCTCCCAACAATATACATTAATTGACGTCAATATAAGCATCACAAATCTAGTAGCAAAAATAGATCACAGGCCCAAGATATTGCATTTTCATCAACATAAATGTCAATCGATATACAAATGGGTAGGACTGTACTTAAATTTGTTGATGGGAATGGTGTCCTCTCATTTCCACATAACTGAAGAATAAGTGCTGCATGGTGTGTAACAAACATCAAATCCATTCAAATTTGTATTGTGATTTTTACAATGACAACAATGGCAAAACTTCAGGTAAGTGGCACTCACTGTCTTCTTATTGTCTAATTTACACAAGAAAATAAAACAATAAAACTATTCCAAGTACCAGGACATATATGACTCCACTTAGATAATGCCATTCAAAACTGAGATATTGCAGTATTTTCTTCATGTTAAAGTACCAAAACAGCATTGCAATGAAAATAATTTTTCAGTTTGTTTTGTTTTTGTTAAAAATGGACGATTTTTAGTTTCATGGTAAAGAATATGTTTTCTTCATATTAAATTATCAAACACTATTACAATGCAACAAAATGTTGTTTTTTTTTGTTTTGTTAAGAATGGACAAGAACAGTTTTAATAATATAGGAATATAACTGAAAATAGCTAATGACATAAAAAAAAAGAAATTTTTTTAACAAAATGTTGTACACCAAAACTTTTATGAAGGAGTACTTATACATAGGTACTAAAGAAAGCTTTACCAACCTAACAATAGATAACCATGCCTGATTCTTTGATCATTACTTAATTTCAAATCATTATTTTGCTTTACAAAATATCTTCATAAAATATGTTGAAGTTTTGTTTTAAGATAGAATCTTCAAAAAGTCTGAATGAAAGATAGTCAAGCTATGACAGTTGTAAGGGAAAAAAGGAATTGTATAGCTGACTCTTGTTCTAGCTGTCTCTGCCTCTCTAGCTGTAGTTGTCTTTGAGCCTCCTCCTCCAACATCTTCCTCTCCCTCTCCTCTTCCTCCTGCTTCCTCCTTTCAGCGTCCTCCCTTCTGAAATACAAGAGGAAATTAATCAACTTTATCGTGTCCTTTGTTTGTTGCATTTCCATATCTCTCTCTTACGAAGGACTGTAGAGATAATCATGTCCATTTCTAGATGTATGCCTTATGAAATGAATGATGTTCATCTTTGCTTGACAGCATTTGCTGAGGCAGAATGTCTACTCTTCTTATTGAACACAAGATAAAATCAATTAAATTGTCTTTATTATTTGGCATATTTAAAGTTTTCATCCTTGACATTTGTTTTCAAATAATCATCTTCATTTTGTTTTTTGCAAGACTGTACTTCTACATTTACTCCCCCATTTAAAATGTTACATAAAATACATTTATTTTTGAAAAAATATATAACCAATTCTGGTCTTTTCTTGGTGGAAACACCCTCCCTCATTTAAAATGTTACATAAAATAGATTTATTTTTATTAAACCACCCAGAGCTGAATGTATACACATTTGTAGACTGTGAACATTAAAATGCAGTCATCATACATTTCTGAAGAATTATGTCCTTACATCTTTTTTCTAAAATACTTGATAATATCAATAATTATCACTCCTGTCTTTCCAAAATGTTCCTATAAGGTGTTACAACCCATTATCTCTAGCTTCGACATTTACTGCCAGCAGTATCATTGAGAAAACATCACACACATTTAATTTTCAAGAGACAGCTGTACCTTTACTAATTTAGCTTTATCTTTTTGAAAAAAAATTTTTTAGGCTCTTTGCAAGTTCAATATCCTGAACTTTGGTTTGTACAAGTGCAGTCTCTATTGAACTTCCCTCCTTCTCTACTCCAGACAAGGAGTAAAGGTTTTACAGTTCCATATCTTTGTCTAAGTAATATAAATTCTGGGAATGCTATTGGAAATTCATTTCTTTATGCAATGTATGCTGAAATAAGTTCATATAAATCTGGCTAGAGTATTTTTGCCTTCACCTTCTTTTTACAGTATTTCTAACCATGAACTCTAATAGTTGCAATGCATGTTGTTATTGATATATTCTGCTAGTGCTGCACAACTACCAGTACTTCATAATGGAAAGGACAGAGAAAGTCAATACAGTGCTGAATTTTACCAAATGCTAATCAGCCAATAGCATCAATGCATGGCTTATCATTTGCAAAAAGTAGGGAAAATTAAGCTATTAATAACACATTAGAGAAAGAAAATGAAATAAAATTTGTTTCTAACCTTAACATGAGTTGTGTTGATAATAGTCGTCACAAATCAATACCACGACAGTACTGTAATCCCTAGTCCAAGTTTCTGCTGACACTTCTCACCCCACTTTAGATATTTTGATATTTATTGACAACAGTTGGAATTTGCCACCAATGCATAGTTGCAGCAAAGGGTAACCACTTACTAGCAGGCCTAGCAAACTTAATCTTCTATAGAGCCATACCTCCATGAAATCAATAGAAAGATTATTTATTTTCTCAAAAATTGCAATCACAGTACAGCTCACATGTATTTTCAGAAACCCACACACAGTGGTGGGGTGCCAGAAAGTGGAGAGGATTAAGAAAAAAATGTCCATCACCTCTCCATGCTTCCTGATGGAGTAGCTGTGGCAGCTCATGGAAAATTGCTCTGCAAACCATGCTTTCTTGTGGAATCATCAAGGATGACCACTGCAGAGTGGACCATGTTTTCTATCAAATGGGGTGTGGTTTACTGTGTGTGACCCCTGCATGCATACTTTTTAGAGGTTTATATATATATATATATATATATATATAGAGAGAGAGAGAGAGAGAGAGAGAGAGAGAGAGAGAGAGAGAGAGAGAGAGAGAGAGAGAGAGAGAGAGAGAGAGAGAGAGAGAGAGAGAGAGAGAGAGAGAGAGAGAGAGAGAGAGAGAGAGAGAGAGAGAGAGAGAGAGAGCAATTTATCTACATCATCAGATGACTATACAAATTTCCTAGTTCTAATGAAGATTATGTAACAATGCCAAATCAAAGTATGGATAATTTTAACATACTTGCAATGCCTTGAAGACTGATGAATACTGAGGTTCTTTTTTGGTTTATTAAAAGCTAATTGACATCAGTTGCAACAAGTTTGACATCTTTTGCAACAAGTTTACATTTTACTGTATTAAAAAAATCTTAACAAAGTTATGCACTAAACTTGAGATCTTATTGTTTTCTTAAACAGTGCAAAGTTTTCCTACTGTTTCAACACAAAAAGTTGGGGCTCCGAATGGCCGAGTTATCTAAAGTGCTGTCCATTACGAATCACTGCCATCTCACCTGTCTGCATGGGTTCGAGTCTTAAGATTCGGCTAATGTGGATATGTGAGAAAGCTTGCCAGTAGCTTCTCATGGGTCAGTGGTTCTTTCTTCGGTTTCTTCCTCTACCATTAATACTGGTCATGTATAGCCTATCATGTGCTGAAAAATGGCATTAAGCCCCACAACAACAACATAAACACAAAAAGTAATTGTCAGAGGTATGTACATTTAAATTCCCTATGACAGTTGCTTTTGTTAATTAAAAAAGGCACCAAAATAGACAACACTGCATTTACACTTAAATGTGAACCATGTGTTCTATTTTTGATGAATCTTTTTTGAGTGCATTTTGCACAATGAATCTTATTTTTTTAAATCTCTCAATACTGTTATCAGAATGAAGAGATACATTCATTTCCTTATTTCTTTTGTAGTTTGGGTAATATCTTCGTTAAGTATCACTTTATCTTGGCCTAACAGCTGACATAAATTGCAATTTTATAAATGGTAAATCTCTCTCTTTCTTTTTGCCAATGTGGACACACTCAAGGTTTGCTAAATGATAGAAAAAAATGGTCAAAAAACTTTTATCCGAGTCCAGCATTGCAATATATTATCTTAAGATCAAGGTTGCACTTACTCTTTTTTTAACTGCTCTTCCTTTTCTGTCCTGTGAGCCTCAATGTAGGGCCTGAATAATGGGCACGCAATGTCTAGTTGCTTGATAAACTCCTCCATTGCTGTAGTGCGGGACATATCACCCATTGCCTGCCATGCTTGCCTGAAAACAAGTCTATAACTGAATTTTATTTTACATTGAAAGTAAGTATATTCTATTACCTTGTGTGTGTGTGTGTGTGTGTGTGTGTGTGTGTGTGTGTGTTTGTGTGTAAGAGGACCAACAACTACAAGATATACAAGATGGATGCTGTGTGTGTGTGTATGTGTATAACTTTAAGTGTTAGAGGACCAACAACTACAAGATGTACAAGATGGATGCCATGATGGCCATATTTGTATTGCATCATTGCTATTTATTACCAACATGACATCACAAGATGCATATTGTCAATATGACAAGGAATCTAGGAGCGTAGTTATATGATTTTCATGATGGCCACTGTGGTAACTATATTAGATTTTCCAACCAGACATCATAAGAAGTATTTCAGCTAATTTTGGGCTTTGTGGAAACAAAATAGTGATAATTAAGCATTAAATTATGAAGACAGTTTTCAAAAAGAATAAACCTTATCCAATCAAAACTGAGCTTCAAATCTAGGGTGGAGTTTAAACAAGCAATTGCTTATGGTCAAAACTAAATGTTTTTCAATCAGTACATGTTGGAAGGGCAGATCATAAGAGAAGTTGAGGAATTAGACTGTACTCATTAAAAAGCAGGAAGGAATTCTAGGTTTGGATTTGCGAACAAAGACTTCTTAAGGTAACATATCTTTGCCCAAATATTTGTCTTACTTTCATAAATGTGTTGTATGATTGATACATTATTATGTACAGTAAAATTATTAGAAATAAAATTTTCCACTTATGGTTGAATTATCAACATATCGTAATGTAGTATATAGTGAATTATTAACCTGCAAGATTAACATATGTAGATTGCTGGACTGAAATCAAACTTGATTGTGGAATTTATTACTATGTTGCATTGCAATGCATAACTGAATTAAGAGAATTGTGTTCGAAATTATACATGCTTTATTTTGTTAATTATGCAGTTAGACATTGCTGGACTTGTGCATATATATCAGGTATTTGTATGTGATTTTTATAATTTGATGGGCAAGAAAATGAATATCAGTGTTACTGATGATGACAGTTTACTATATCAAGAAGTTGACAATTAGGGATATGTATGCATGTATTAGAACTTGTTAATAATAATATTATTATAGCACAGTTATTATAGGACATAATTATTAATATATTATGTGCATTATTTACATAATAGTTTTTGTAAGGTTCATTTAGTTAATGATATTTAAAATGCTAATATTAAATGAATGGGTTTGTAATGTATGAGTAATGTATCAATTGTGATATTTTGTTTCATTCATAAGTTTCAAGGTTGAGTTGTGCAAATAAACATCACATGACCCAAGTCCAGGACATGAGTTCTGAAAGACAAAGCTGGTCTAATATATGATTAGTCAGTGTCAGAACAGATGATCTGTTTACTGATAACAACATTCATTGCTTCATACTGCAACTCCTTATTGCATATTAGCATTCTATATAAAAAAATTATTAATTAGAATTATGCATTTTTAGTAGTACTATCAGTCTTGGAAGAGTTATTCATTTAGAGGAATTTACTTATTTAATTTAATCATCTGTTTAAATTGTAATGCTCTAACATTCATTTAAAGACGATATGGATATATAATTGCTATATAGAATTACATTCAAAGACATTTGGATTTATAACCATATTGGAATCAGTGTGAATTCATTTAAAGACATTTTTGCATTATATGTGGATATTATTTGTTGTTGAACCCATCAGACATTTTAATGATATGTGCATATACTCCAAGTAAAAAATGATCATAAATATGACTTTCTGAGGGGCAACAAGGCCAGTCAATGAGATGCAAGATCAACTCATCAGTAGGTTTCTGATGCTACAAAACCACATTCCAAGTTTGATCAAAACTGGGTCAGAAATATAGAGTCAAGCATGGTAAGAAGCAATTATTGCTTGACAGATTACAGATGATAACATGCTGAACATAGTGATATACAAGAAGCTCACTTGTCATAACAGGCAGGTAAGCTAACAATGAATCACAACAGCCTCAGTAATTAATGTGCTAAAAATTGATTAATATTCTCATTCATGCAAAGATGCAATAAAGACAACACATGAACAGATATTTCGAACATACAAAAGCAAATTTTTTCAAGCAAAGAAGGAATGAAAATGAAGCAGAAATTGCAGGGCAAAAATTATAAAGGATAAAGTTCTAAAGATAGAACAACACACACACACACACATATATATATATATATATATATATATATATATATATATATATATATATATTCACACACACATACATTTTTAGCAAGGTTTATAGACAATTTTATGCCAAAATGGATTACTCTAAATTGGATGAAAATAACAGCTATGTTTAATATTATAAACATTGTTGCAGTCTAATGTGTAGAATGCAAAGATTTAAATATAAACTCTTAATTTTTATGTCACCTTTTTTAAATCTAAAAATGCAAAACACTGATTAACATTGATCTTGGTAGTGGCAGCATAAACTAAATTTAAAGATTTTAGAAAAGGTACAACCTTGTGGAACCTTTGTTTAAACTATATACTTATCAGCTACCATGTCATTCCATACATGGAGGTGGATACATCTGTGACCAAAGGTGGACACCAGGCATTAGTGTCATGAAAAACATACACAATAAAAAATACATCTAGTCTGAAGACCATCAAACATTGTGTCACTGCATGTGTACATCAGATTATATAATCAGAGTAAATGCAATACATCCTGCCTGAAGACATCAAACATTGTGTCCCTACATGTGTACATCTGATTATATAATAGATTAAAGCAATACATCCTGCTTGAAGACCTTCAAACATTGTGTCATTGTATATGTATGTAAGACTATACAATGAGTGAAGACATCATGCCTGAAGACCATCAAACATTGTGTCATTGTATATATATGTAAGACTATATAATGAGTGAAGACATCATACCTGTAGACCATCAAACATTGTGTCATTGTATATGTAAGACTATATAATGAGTGAAGACATCATACCTGAAGACCATCAAACATTGTGTCATTGTATATATATGTAAGACTATATAATGAGTGAAGACATCATACCTGTAGACCATCAAACATTGTGTCATTGTATATGTAAGACTATATAATGAGTGAAGACATCATACCTGAAGACCATCAAACATTGTGTCATTGTATATATATGTAAGATTATATAATGAGTGAAGACATCCTGCCTGAAGACCATCAAATATTGTGTCATTGTATATGTATGTAAGACTATACAATGAGTGAAGACATCCTGCCTGAAGACCATCAAACAATGTGTCATTGTATATATATGTAAGACTATATAATGAGTGAAGACATCATACCTGTAGACCATCAAACATTGTGTCATTGTATATGTAAGACTATATAATGAGTGAAGACATCATACCTGAAGACCATCAAACATTGTGTCATTGTATATATATATGTAAGACTATACAATGAGTGAAGACATCATACCTGAAGACCATCAAACATTGTGTCATTGTATATATATATATATATATATATATATATATATATATATATATATATATATATATATATATAAGACTATACAATGAGTGAAGACATCATACCTGAAGACCATCAAACATTGTGTCATTGTACATGTATGTAAGACTATATAATGAGTGAAGACATCATACCTGTAGACCATCAAACATTGTGTCATTGTATATGTAAGACTATATAATGAGTGAAGACATCATACCTGAACACCATCAAACACCATGTCATTGTATATATATGTAAGACTATATAATGAGTGAAGACATCATACCTGTAGACCATCAAACATTGTGTCATTGTATATTAATGTAAGACTATATAATGAGTGAAGACATCATACCTGAAGACCATCAAACAATGTGTCATTGTATATGTAAGACTATATAATGAGTGAAGACATCATACCTGAAGACTATCAAACATTGTGTCATTGTATATGTAAGACTATATAATGAGTGAAGACATCATACCTGAAGACCATCAAACATTGTGTCATTGTATATGTAAGACTATATAATGAGTGAAGACATGCCTGAAGACCATCAAACAATGTGTCATTGTATGACTATATAATGAGTGAAGACATCATGCCTGAAGACCATCAAACATTGTGTCATTGTATATGTAAGACTATATAATGAGTGAAGACATCATACCTGAAGACCATCAAACATTGTGTCATTGTATATATATGTAAGACTATATAATGAGTGAAGACATCCTGCCTGAAGACCATCAAACATTGTGTCATTGTATATGTATGTAAGACTATATAATGAGTGAATACATCATACCTGAAGACCATCAAACAATGTGTCATTGTATATATATGTAAGACTATATAATGAGTGAAGACATCATACCTGTAGACCATCAAACATTGTGTCATTGTATATGTAAGACTATATAATGAGTGAAGACATCATACCTGAAGACCATCAAACATTGTGTCATTGTATATATATATGTAAGACTATACAATGAGTGAAGACATCATACCTGAAGACCATCAAACATTGTGTCATTGTATATATATATATATATATATATATATATATATATATATATATATATATATATATATATATATATATAAGACTATACAATGAGTGAAGACATCATACCTGAAGACCATCAAACATTGTGTCATTGTACATGTATGTAAGACTATATAATGAGTGAAGACATCATACCTGTAGACCATCAAACATTGTGTCATTGTATATGTAAGACTATATAATGAGTGAAGACATCATATCTGAAGACCATCAAACACCATGTCATTGTATATATATGTAAGACTATATAATGAGTGAAGACATCATACCTGTAGACCATCAAACATTGTGTCATTGTATATTAATGTAAGACTATATAATGAGTGAAGACATCATACCTGAAGACCATCAAACAATGTGTCATTGTATATGTAAGACTATATAATGAGTGAAGACATCATACCTGAAGACTATCAAACATTGTGTCATTGTATATGTAAGACTATATAATGAGTGAAGACATCATACCTGAAGACCATCAAACATTGTGTCATTGTATATGTAAGACTATATAATGAGTGAAGACATGCCTGAAGACCATCAAACAATGTGTCATTGTATGACTATATAATGAGTGAAGACATCATGCCTGAAGACCATCAAACATTGTGTCATTGTATATGTAAGACTATATAATGAGTGAAGACATGCCTGAAGACCATCAAACAATGTGTCATTGTATGACTATATAATGAGTGAAGACATCATGTCTGAAGACCATCAAACATTGTGTCATTGTATATGTAAGACTATATAATGAGTGAAGACATCATGCCTGAAGACCATCAAACAATGTGTCATTGTATATATATGTAAGACTATACAATGAGTGAAGACATCATACCTGAAGACCATCAAACAATGTGTCATTGCATATATATGTAAGACTATACAATGAGTGAAGACATCATACCTGAAGACCATCAATGTGTCATTGTATATATATGTAAGACTATATAATGAGTGAAGACATCATGCCTGAAGACCATCAAACAATGTGTCATTGTATATATATGTAAGACTATACAATGAGTGAAGACATCATACCTGAAGACCATCAAACAATGAGTCTGAGATGGAGATTTCAGCCACAGAGCATGCAACTCCATTTTTATTTTCAGGTGGCAATTTAAGGCTGATAACTCTGTAAATGTTAAACATTATTGCATGTTCAGATTCTTCTGAAATGATTTAATTTCTTTAATGTTGCTGCAAGGTTTGCTAAGTCACTGACTAAGTGACATTGTTTAAATCCTTTAACTCAAGTTAATTATTCACTTTTTTCTGATGGGACTTCATTTTTGGCACAACAAAAGTCAGTTCTGAACAAAAATATATTATGGTCAATTACTCTATATTCTCGTGCAAAATAACTTTTTTGTATTCATATGATCTTAAATATGATCTCTCTCTAAAATGGACCTCTACATTTGGTGTGCCTTCATCAGACAAACATTTTTCATTTTTGTATTTTGTACAATGCATACATCTCAGTATTTTCTTTATCACTTACATCAATTACTTCAAACCACAGAAATGATTGCCTCCACAAATCATGTTTTTCATGAAATCTTATTTCCATGGTGTTTTCTGGATGATGTAATGAGGCTGATTCAACAGATTTATCAAATTATATCTGAGAGAATTATTTTTACTACAGCTGTTGAAGAATAATTGTCATTTAGTTGCAAAAAAAGCTGAGAATTGTTGAACTTTTTAAATGGAATTTCATGCGTCACAGAAAGTTTTTCTGACATGGAGCATCTGTTTGATATTTTCTGAATGCTTCATTTTATGCTATAAATGAGCAAGAAAGTGCCATGTTGTTTGCAAAAAAAGTTAACTGGTTTACTGTACTTGGTTACACAATAGGCATGTGCTTTTTTACTTATTTTATCGATAATGGAAAAAATTAGACCAAAAGCTTAAATCAGCTGTTTGTTTATGCAAAAATGTGCAAAAAATCCTTGATCATTTAAGTGAAACAAAAATGTTAGCGTATATGGTACTGGAAGATAAAAACAAAGTATTTGACTATTTTTCCTTACATTGTTTTCTGAAACAAAATTTTATCCAACGCATAGTGACAATATGTTATAACATGTCACATGTAAAGTCATTGCTGTTTGTATCGTGCATGCTACTGTGGATGCACAAAGTAAACAATCAAAAAACTCAAGTCTTATCTTTGCAGTAAAGTATGATGTCTGATTGTTAAACTTTATTCACGAAGCACAATGAAAAAACATACAACAACAATGTAACATGTTATGGGAATACAATCAAAATACAACAATGGAAACACCAATTTTTATGATTAGACTATATTTAGAAAGAATATGTAATTCATTCTTTTTCTGGGTGGGGTTCTGATGTGTATTTTTCTTAACATAAAAAAGACAGACACATAACAGTTGTAACTTCATATTGAGTATGACTGTACCCTAAACCCTACAGGATGGCATACAATGAGGTAACTTAAGTGGTCCCTTTAAGAACAGAGGGGTGTGTAGCTATCTGCATATGAAGATAAGTACTGAGAAGATAAATGTACCACCAATATATAACAAAATTGATGAAGGAAAGAATGCAACACAGTGAAGCACTAGCAACAATCTATTTTCATTTAGTCACAATTCTGACAATTCCTTTAACATGGCATCCTTGAAAAAGATTATTTTCTGTGCATGTGTATGTGAGGTGCATTATGTTCTACTGACAATGGGAGGATGTATTCACATCAAATAGACAAGGTTTTTCGGCAAGTACAAGAATGCATTATGTAACAGCACCAAGTTATGTGTTACTGCTATTAAATAGTATGATTTTAGAGACTTGGTGGTGTTTATGTGAATCCAGCAGACATTGACAGTGAAACTGTCATTTTTAGCTTGCCAGATTTATTACTTACATTTGTCTTATTATTGTGGCAACTATCCCATATGACTGGAACCCAGTACATTGATTTGTATGAGTGTGATTTAGATTTAATGTAGTTTTAACAATTTTTCAGTCATATTGCGATGATGTCTGCAGTGTGACAGTTTACAGTGATGTCTTGCCCGCAGACATGTGGCATGATGTCCCACTCAGCCACATTATCCTGACACCAGGTTGACCAGTCCTATCACTAACCTTTTAATGCATCGCCAAGCGAGGCAGCTGCTAGTACCAATTTTTTAAGTCTTTGTTATGACTCAGCCAGGGTTCCATTGTGCAACCTCCCACATCCGAGGCAGATGCTCTAACCACTAGGCCAATGGAGCAGTCCCAGTACAATAACATGATGAACATGTATCGACTGTACAAAAAGAAACCTAACATGACTTTTGCATATTTCAAAAAGCATTAGCTTTTAAAATAAAGACTACAAAGAGGAGGAGAACACTTCATAAATGGTTTAATCTGGTAATAACGGATGATGAAAAACTCTAATAGGTAACTGGAGTGCTGTCACTTAATAATTCAAAAAGACATTAGCTGTTGTTGTACTTAAATGTAAAGCTTATGTAGTGATGCATTTCTGTAAATTCCATTTTTATACTTTTACCCAACTAATACAATTTAAAGTTATTGATCTCTTGCTTCATTCCTGTTTCAATGCTAAGAGCCACCAGATTCTTCAGCCAATCAAATTCATCTGTGGTTAATGGCTATAATTCCACAGGCAAGTGTGAGTTATGCAAATAACAGCAAGTGAGGAGCCTGATTAGTCACAAAATTTTAACAAATTATACCTCAGTCTATTGGGAACTGCAATAACTTTTTGGGTTGAACATCAGACTGGTAATCAATGGATCATAGGCTCAATCCCTAACCAAGACTATATGGTTTGGCTACCTCAGTGTGCCTTTTGGGAAATCAATCCCTGACCAAACCAGCATGGTTTGGCTGCCTCAGTGTGCCTTTTGGGAAATCAATCCCTGACCAAGCCAGCATGGTTTGGCTACCCCAGTGTGCCTTTTGGGAAATCAATCCCTGACCAAGCCAGCATGGTTTGGCTGCCTCAGTGTGCCTTTTGGGAAATCAATCCCTGACCAAGCCAGCATGGTTTGGCTACCCCAGTGTGCCTTTTGGGAAATCAATCCCTGACCAAGCCAGCATGGTTTGGCTGCCTCAGTGTGCCTTTTGGGAAATCAATCCCTGACCAAGCCAGCATGGTTTGGCTACCTCAGTGTGCCTTTTGGGAAAGACACTTGGCCTCCATTTTCTCATCATGATATTGCCAACACTGTGTTAAAAGTGCCAAGAAAACCAACAATCTAAGGGACAGAGTATCTAATAAAATGTGTATCATATTGGGATCTCTATCTCAAGACTACATCTGGATGTCAGTGATATAAAAAAAATAAGTATCAATATATCAATGTCTTACATATTTACATCATAAATACTACACAAACTTCTGTAGCAGCCAATATTCTTAAAGCAGCTTTACAGACTTTCATAAACAGCATGTAGTGTATAAAATTCTATTTATCTATCATATTTACTTTGAAATAATTTAATGATATGTGTGTGTGATTTGGATTTTTAACATAGTTTTAAAAATTTTAACATATGGCTAAGATGTCTGAAGTGTGACAGTTTGTAGTGATGCCTGGCATTGGGGCATCATATCGCAGACATGTATCATCTTGTCTTACCCAGTAATGCCTAGCAAGGCAGCTGTTAGTACCATTTTTGTAAGTCTTTGGTATGACTTAGCCAGAGTTTGAACCCACAACCAACCACATCTGAGGTGGATGCTCTAACCACTTGGCCATCAGAGCGGTTGGAAAAATTTAATGACACTTATAGCCTATAGCCAAGACTTGGACTGGTAAAAACAATCTTGCAAGGCACAGTACAAGGGTGAAGAAGAAAAGGCAGAAAGAAAAAGAGCTGGGAAGACAACATTAAGATGTGAACAGGCATGGGATTTGGAGATTCCCAAAAGGTAGCAGAGAACATGGAAAGATGGGGAGAATTGGCTGTAATGTTAATTGTGGGGCCCCAACAACCTTTTTTGTTAAGAGGAGGAGGATGATGATGATGATGATAGCCTACCACATGGATATAAAGGCAACCAATCTCCTATTAATCCCCTGACATCTATAGCACACCACATGGATATAAAGACAAGCTAGCTTTTACTATTAATAATCTTATCTTTATGAAATAAGTACAGATTTAATATTAATTATCTGACCTCTATGAAGAAAGTATGGATTTACTATTTTTTACATAACCTCTATGAAATAAGTACCTATTAAACTTAAAACTTCACATTTCCTTTGCATATAAAGTTTCACTGGATATAATAAAATTGTTTCTTACCAATCTTTGAAAGTTAAATCAAATTTCAGCCAGTCAGAAACTTCATTTGTTGTTGTTGAATATTTAGGAAAGTGTTTGATTTTATGGTGTTATGAAAATATTTTGTTAATTTCTTTAAAAAGATACATTTGGATTTATTTCAGCGAGGAAAAAAATCTCCATTAAGCAAAAGAATTTTATGTTTACATTATTAACTAAATTATCAGGTGCTATATGGAATTGCCTGAAAAGTTACATGAGCTGGATAAATGCTTGGAGAAATATAGTTATACAAAAGTGATTGAAAGAAGTGAAAGTAACAAGGAGAAATAATTGTTACACAAAAAGAAAAACTGGATCCACTAAACATGACAGTGCACAATCTCTAAATCAAGTATTACTTACCATTCTGAGAGATCAGTGCTGCACAAATAAAACATATCAATGCAAAAGCTTGATGAAAGTGAATTGCATGTTGTAGCAAAGGTTAGCTTTTCCTTTAAATCAAGCCAGACTTGGGTTATGGCACATCAAAACAAGTAGGCTATTTAGTGATAAGGCAACTGGAGTAATGTGTATTATCCACGACCATACAATGGAACAGATGTAGGATAAAAAAAAACCTTTGATTGCAAATTCAGCATGCCTCCTGTCTCTGTTAGTAACCTCTTATGACATGCAGGAAGGTGCTTTTTCTACAACCTGAGGGTAAAAGGAAGTACAGTTGCTAGTACCTAATAGACCCTTAGACCTGGCTTATAAATCTGAAGTACCTAAAAGACCCAACAGGGTGTAGACTTGGCTTATAAAGTTGCAGTACCTAACAGACTCAATAGGGTGTGACCCAACAGGGTGTAGACTTGGCTTATAAAGTTGCAGTACCTAACAGACTCAATAGGGTGTAGACTTGGCTTATAAAGTTGCAGTACCTAACAAACCCAACTGGGTGTAGACTTGGCTTATAAAGTTGCAGTGCCTAACAGACTCAATACGGTGTAGACTTGGCTTATAAAGTTGCAGTTCCTAACAAACCCAACAGGGTGTAGACTTGGCTTATAAAGTTGCAGTACCTAAAAGACCTAATTGGGTGTAGACTTAGCTTATAAAGTTGCAGTACCTAACAGACTCAATAGGGTGTAGACTTGGCTTATAAAGTTGCAGTACTTAATAAACCTAACAGGGTATAAACTTGACTTATAAAGTTGCAGTACCTAACAGACTCAATAGGGTGTAGACTTGGCTTATAAAGTTGCAGTACCTAACAAACCCAACAGGGTGTAGACTTGGCTTATAAAGTTGCAGTACCTAACAGACTCAATACGGTGTAGACTTGGCTTATAAAGTTGCAGTTCCTATCAGACTCAATAGGGTGTAGACTTGGCTTATAAAGTTGCAGTACCTAACAAACCTAACAGGGTGTAGACTTGACTTATAATGATGCAGTACCTAACAAACCCAACAGGGTGTAGACTTGGCTTATAAAGTTGCAGTACCTAACAGACTCAATAGGGTGTAGACTTGACTTATAAAGTTGCAGTACTTAATAAACCTAACAGGGTATAGACTTGACTTATAAAGTTGCAGTACCTAACAGACTCAATAGGGTGTAGATTTGACTTATAAAGTTGCAGTACCTAACAAACCCAACAGGATGTAGACTTGGCTTATAAAGTTGCAGTTCCTAACAAACCCAACAGGGTGTAGACTTGGTTTATAAAGTTGCAGTACCTAAAAGACCCAATAGGGTGTAGACTTAGCTTATAAAGTTGCAGTACCTAACAGACTCAATAGGGTGTAGACTTGGCTTATAAAGTTGCAGTACCTAACAAACCTAACAGGGTGTAGACTTGACTTATAAAGATGCAGTACCTAACAAACACAACAGGGTGTAGACTTGGCTTATAAAGTTGCAGTACCTAACAGATTCAATAGGGTGTAGACTTGACTTATAAAGTTGCAGTACCTAACAAACCCAACAGGGTGTAGACTTGGCTTATAAAGTTGCAGTACCTAACATTGCAGTACCTAACAAACCCAATAGGGTGTAGACTTGACTTATAAAGTTGCAGTACCTAACAGACTCAATAGGGTGTAGACTTGACTTATAAAGTTGCAGTACCTAACAGACCCAATAAGGTGTAGACTTGGCTTATAATGTTGCAGTACCTAACAGACTCAATAGGGTGTAGACTTGGCTTATAAAGTTGCAGTACCTAACAGACTCAATAGTGTGTAGACTTGGCTTATAAAGTTGCAGTACCTAACAAACCTAACAGGGTGTAGACTTGGCTTATAAAGTTGCAGTACCTAACAAACCCAATAGAGTGTAGACTTGGCTTATAAAGTTGCAGTTCCTAACAAACCTAACAGGGTGTAGACTTGGCTTATAAAGTTGCAGTACTTAACAAACCCAACAGGGTGTAGACTTGTCTTATAAATTTGCAGCACATAACAAACACAACAGGTTGTAGACTTGGCTTAAAAAGTTGAAGTACCTAACTAACACAACAGGGTGTAGACTTGGCTTATAAAGTTGCAGTACCTAACAGACCCGACAGACCCTTAGATTTGGCTTATAAAGTTTCAGTACCTAACAGACCCAATAGGGTGTAGACTTGACTTATAAAGTTGCAGTACTTAACTGACCCAAAAGGGTGTAGACTTGGCTTATAAAGTTGCAGCACATAACAAACACAACAGGGTTGGTGTAGAATTCAGTTCTTTAGAATACAGAACCTAACAGACCAAACATGCTGGTCAAGTCTGCAGAAGACAGACTTGGGTTATATAGATTGCAGCATCTAACAGATCAAACATGTTGGTTAAACTGGAACCTGGAGGGGGTAGATTGGGGATATATAGGATGACCAAACATGTTAAATATGCACAAACATTATTGCAACAGCCAACTTTATCTTGAATCTTAAGATCACATCTTTACAGCACAGCAAGAAATGCTGATTTGGCTAGCTAGAGCAATTCTGTAACCCCTGATACTGAGAAAATTCTTTGTTTTACTTTCAAACTAAATATCCAAAAAATGACAACTAGTTATCCTATGTCTTTTATACCATTTGTAAAATTTCTGGACACCTTAAATTTCTACAATGATAGTAATTTCTGCAATATTAAGACACATCTAATGATCCAGGCCATACATTAATATATTTTTACAATTTTAAAATACCACCAATGATAAATGTATTTCAGCCAAATGTTGATGTTTCATTCCTGGGAAATGTGAAACTCTGTGTGAAGCCTGCATAGCTTTTACCACTTAAAATTAAAAATCTGCTTTTTTAAATGAAAAAATTATTTGGCAATCTCTGTAAAGAATTGGTAGTTTCCATGTGCCAAAAACGGATATGACATACATTCATTCCTTCTATTCAACCTTGCCATTATGTGTTTAATTACCCATGTAAATGTCTATGTGATGTATCTTATGATCTGGCTTTTGTACAGCAAATATTGTGGACTGTGTCGCATATGGATGTAACTAAAAGAGTGACGATGGGGGAAAAAGGGTTCTTTCTTTTTCCAAAAGACCATGTTTACCAGACAAAAAAGTGGATTTATGCTGTGAGAACAAATAGGGTTAGCAATGGGAAAGTTGTACCATTTATGCTGAATTATAGTCAATTTGGCCCAAAGAAACTTCGTCCCAGCTTGAAAGACAATTTAGCTCAACTTAACAATAGTTGGAACAAGTTTTTTTCTTCAAACAACAAGCAGATACTATGCAAGATAAGTTTTAGAAAAAAAATTTTAAACAAACTATCTTGATATTCTTCGAAAGAAAACAATCCTACTTCATAATTTACATATATGTGAGGGAAAACACAAACTGACATATCTTGCATTTGCACAACAACATTCTCATTTTAAGTCTTCCAGTCAAATTATCAATAATACTTAACAGATAACATTTTAGAGAATACATATACATTTTTCTAAAGGTAGTGTACATGAGATATTTTATAACAAGTATATTTATTTTAAGCCTCAGGTTATAATACTGCTGCATATAATACACTCTCAATTATACATGAGAGAGAGAGAGAGAGAGAGAGAGAGAGAGAGAGAGAGAGAGAGAGAGAGAGAGAGAGAGAGAGAGAGAGAGAGAGAGAGAGAAAAAGAGAAAGAGAGAGAGAGAGAGAAAGAAAGAGAGAGAGAGATTAATTATGAACATTTTGTCAGTATTTAGTAGCTGCAATATGAAGCTCTCCCAGTTAATTATATTTTTATTTTTTAAGTTATCTTAGTGAGTGCACACATAAATTAAAAGCTTGTAATTACTGTACTAGTCAACATTGTCAATCATATTTGCTCCCTTATTCAATATGAATAAGAAAGCAAATAATTTTGTGTTGAATTTTGTCCCTCCCCCATTCACAGTACAAAAATAATCAATAAACATACACTTATTTGAAAATAAAATGAAAGAAACTTAATCCGGCATTGTTATCATTTATTCCTTTTTTTTTCATCATGCAAAATTTTTTAGAGAAAAAAATATATCCATGAACTCTGTACAGTAGTCCACCTCTTGAACTGCCCCCCCTCACCAACAGCCACACGCTCCTTATGGCCAGAATCCAAAGGTAAATGGAGACGATTATTTCTAAAAAGGTTGGTTATTATACTCTATGGCATTGGGTGAAGAGGGAAGAGGGGACTTGCCCAACAATTTTAGGTAGAAAAGACTCAAATAAACAATTTTATGTTGAAAAGACTCGAATAAACAACTGCATAACTGCATAACTGATAAGGAAGTTATTCAGCAGCCATGGGAAAATGGAACAAATGGAAAGAGAATTGCAAATCACACTTACGCCAAGAATAAGTAAATTATCATAACAAGAACTGTTCAATAATTAATGTTACTTTTAAACGAAGATATTAAATGTTTTGAAAAATGTAGCTAACTTACTACATCACATATACTTCTCACAAAAAATTTAGTTTCCCTATGGAAAGGCCACCTGCCTTTTAAGGCCACTTTCCCATTGCAGAAGTGGTGGCAGTATAAGAGGGAAACTACTGGATATATATTTATTTATAGCAGATGCCAACTTGTGTATGCATCCTTCCAGCAGTGAATATCACTTATGTCAAATAACAAAATTGCAAAAGAGATGAAAATATCACCCAATTGCTTGAAGACACCTGTTATTCATGCATGATAAGTTGAGAAGTTACAAGGTGCACTGATCAAAGTTCTACTGTATCCAGATTTACTATACAACAGTATCTGGCAAACAAAAATCTTTATTTTAAAATACATTCAATGCAAGTGCAAATGATAATCTTTTCACTAGCATGGGTTACAAAAGTATTATTAAGGCAAGTTATTGTTTTGAATACTGTTTGCCCTGCAAACATCAATTATGATTACATATGGCAAACAAATAGAAGCCTGGGTGATGAATAAATGCAACTGGCAGTGAGCAATAAACTCACTGTTTAAACTTAACAGGATATCAAATACAAAGGTTATTTTATTACAAAGCAAACCAACCAAGGAAACTGACTTTAGTATCTTTTAAGGGTGCCACTTTTTTTCTTATTAAGTCAGCTGATATAAGGAAGCCAAGTTTGGTTTCTTTGGATTCTTTTAAGTGTGCAGATTTCTTTGTTTTTGATAAAGTTGGCCAACACTGGGAAGCCAACATTGATTCCATATTACCTGTATTAATGGGGATTTTCAAAATAAATTGAAACAATGGAACAGTTTTGAAAGTGACACAATCTAGTATGTCATGCATGCATATCAATATATGGCAGAACAGTAAATCAGTTTTCAGTAGTTTCATATAAAAATTCCTATCCATATTTTATAGTGTTTTATTTTTTGGCAACAAGAAGACTGTACTTCCTCTTGTGTGGATAAATGTACAACATTTCTGGTTGGCATCCTCAATAGGTGGGATATTGTAGCTAAGGGGAAGTAAAGGCATAGTATACTTATACTTGTAATTAAATTATTTCTACTTTATACTTGATAATTGTTTGGTTCTTTTTGCATGAGTATAACTACTTTTAATTATGTAATGCAAATCTGATGTAAAAAGAAAAATGTTAGAGTATGGCCGGTGACCTTTAAAAATTCAGCTCATGATGTCCTTGACATTCACAATCTTACCAATCTTTGTGTATCTTGAAGATTACTCCTTAAATTTCAAACTTTCATGAATTGCCAATCTTAAATGTATTTTAATCTTAGAAAATCATCTATTAACATTAAAAAATAGATTAGTTAAACTGAATTAACTTGCCAAAGAATCACTAGGATTCAAAATATGGGAAGCACATATGCACAACACTCCCTCATGTTTTGCCCTGTACACAATAAGTAGGCAAGGCTGCAGCACAACAATCATATGTACAGTTACTATATTTACCACTTAATTACTAACAGTCTAGGACCTTATCTGCTCTAGTTATAAAATGCATCTGCAATAGAGGTTCATCTACGTGCATCAGTACTACAGTCAAATCCGGCTATCTGGAATACGTCAGAGGTGTATAAAAAAATCGCTGACATAACTGGGTCTTGAGGTATCAGGGTTCATAAAAACTGGTAACATAATTTTAAGATGTCCTTGACCATTACTTCCATCTCTTGCTCTAATGTTTAACTGGAATCACCTCCCACTGCATGTAACAATAAAATAATTAAAGCACTTAACTGATAATAAAATGAAAGAAACTAACTTGGTGTTATCATTTATTCTTTTTTTTCATCATCATGAGAATTTAAAAAAAAAAAATACATCTATGAACTCGCTATATAACATGTAGCGTATGCATCCATATTGTAGTGAGAATCACTTATGTCGGATAACAAGACAGATTTTTATAATTTATGTGAATATTAAAAAACAAATGTTTGGTTGTACTTGGAGGTTAGAATATGTTATCAGACTGAAAAATGGATCCAAGAAGATCACAAATGAGAGAGTTAGAGAGAAACAGCAAATAATTGCTTTCAGGCACATGCCATTCATGGATAACATGGTGTTAGGTGCAAAATAACATAAATTGCATTATATCCAGGTTAATATATGTCAGTATAATACATAAAGATCAATATATGTTTTTGAAAATGCATGTACATGTACATTCACTGTGAGTGCAAATGATAATCCTTTTGCCAGCATGTGTTACAAAGAGTATTATTAAAACAAGTTAATGCTGAGTATAATACTTACCCTGCATGCATCAATTAAGATGACAAACAGACAGACGCCTAAACACATCTGGTAGTGAGCAGTAAACTCATTCTTTGAACTTACCAGCAGAATATCAAATACAAAGTTATTTTATTGTAAAGCAAACAAACTCTGGAAACTGACTTTGGATTCTTTTCATTGTACTGATTCTAAAAGTACTGATAAAATTATGAAAAAAAAACAAACAAAAAAAAAAAAACAACACAAAACTTAACCAAACAAAATAGTGCAAAGGTCTAATTAGCAGTACATCAGGGTATATGCTGACTGCTTTAAATCCAAGGCCTAGTTATTTTTAAAATTGAATATAGAATGTACAGTACAGACTATGGCCTACTGGAATACTTTTTCAAACTGAATGTGCAGTATAAAATGTGGCCTACTTGGATATCTTTTAAATTGGATATAGAATGTACAGTATAGAGTAAATAAGACACAGAATGTACAGTACAAACCCTGGTCTACCGGTCTATGATATGATGTCAGATCATAGGTCTATGAATGTCTAGTACAATGGCCTATTACGCATTTGCTGATCAGTGTTTATGAATTACCAGTATAGTATACTGGGGCATTATGCAAAAGTAGACTTGGGTCCATGAATGTCTAGTCCTGGCCTACTTGAAAATTTATGCAATGACAAATCTGGGTCTATGAATGTCTAGTCCTGGCCTACTTTAAAATTTATGCAATGACAAATCTGGGTCTATGAATGTCTAGTCCTGGCCTACTTGAAAATTTATGCAATGACAAATCTGGGTATATGAATGTGCTGAGTAGGCCCTGGCCCACTGGGACATTATGCAATAGCAGTTTTAGGCCTATACTATTTGCAGTTGTGCACAAGTTCTACATGGCCAATAGGAGCATACATAAGCACTTCAACAAATAAATTAAAACCTCAAAAGATGACTGCTTAAATATGTGTACAAGATGCTGACATTAACCTGCATGACAAGCCCACCTTTAAGCCCTAAGTTCTTGAATTAAACTATCAGTGTTCAGAACCATAAATTCATTTTTAAGAAATAAGGAGCACAAAATGTCCATATTTCTATCTGTCACACTGTCATTTCTGCTCAATAATTTTAAAGCTGTTGTGATTAGGGAATGAAACTTTGTAGATACAACATCGTCATCAGAATGCATGTCATGTGCCATATTGGGAACCCTTTCTTCAAGATCAAGGTGATGGCTCAATGATTTCAGTGTTTCTGACACCCATTTCCTTTGGCTCTATAATTTAAAAGCTGTCTGAGATCATGGAATAAAACTTGATATACTTGTACATCATCGCTAGAATGTGTGTTGCATAACACATTTTAAAGATCAAGATCGTGGCTCATTGCAGTTCAGTGTTTTAAGTTTTCAATCTCCCTTACCTTCCACTCTATAGCTTTAAAGACTTTTGAGATGAATCTTGTGATACTTATAGATCATCACTAGAAAATGTATCAAATATCACATCTGGATCCTATATTCAAGGTCATTTATATTACATTGGGTATTTTTCTCAATTGTCAAGGTTATAGTTCACAAAAATAATTTTTGTTTCGCCTTCCCTTCCAATCTATAATTCTTCAACCTTTTGAGATTATGTAACAAATATATTCTTTGAGCTGCTTTTGGTTTCTATCTTCGAGGCCAAGGTCACAGGTAAATAAATTTGGGTTCAGGTTTCAGTCACACCTGCCTTTCTGCTTTCTAACGTAACATCTGTTTAAGACAAACAAATGAAGTTGCTTTTCACATTTGTGGTCTAGTCCCCAAGGTCAAAATCCAATGTTCTAAAGTTTATTGTTTCTTCTTTAAATCATAAAATCTATTTAATGTACAAGGTTGATCCATTGGACAATTGTATTTCTTGGTTTGAAGGCAAAAGTTTTATACCAGTCAAGGTTTCAACCCCAAAGTCAAGGTCATTTATTTATTATTAAGACCACTTTATCTGCAAACTCTAAATAATGCCTTTGTTATTTTCCATATCTGTCTAGTAACATAACAGCTCAGTCAAAAAGGACATGCCCACACATCATTTCTTTCTTTTGTGACTTCAGCATCATAAGCAGAGAGTACCAATTAAATGAAATTGCTTGTTAGATCTACCATTTCCTTGTGTTATACACATTTAATTTATGTTGTGCACTTCAATGTTGTAATAATTGTGATTGAGGCATACATGCCAACCCCAAGTGAGGTATAAACATTGATTTTGTCAGGCAGAAAAATAATCTGAGCACAAAAGGTGTAAACTATATATATATATATATATATATATATATATATATATATATATATATATATATATATATATATATATATATATATATATATACATACATACATACATACATACACTCATTACTAGTAATAATGTTAGTACTCCTACTTCTTTAAAGATATGACATCATACCTAATATATTACATACCATAATTACAGTACACTAGATGAAATGTACATTTTACTACTATACTAACCTGGATCTGCATGTCAAAATATTTGCAAAATCCATGTGGATTAGAACCAGAATACAAACACAAAACATATTGAAAAAATATTTATATTCAACACTCACTTCAACTAGCCTACATGTCTAACTTTTGCAGAATGAATGTGAAGTCCACAATTTCAGCAATGGGCATCACCACAAAGTCTGAGTACTATATTGCATCACTCTCATTCTTCTATACAAATCTTTAGAGTTCATTTTTCCTTTCTGATCAGATAAATTTTGAAGTTTTCTTAAAAACCCAATCTGCTCTAAAAAATTTTATTAACAAGTCAAACCGCTAATGTACATTTTGTTTAATAACTGCTGCTATTTTCTTTAACAGTACAAACTGGTCTGCTAACTAACTTGACTTATAATATAATGAATCTGCAAGACAAAGTTTAAAATTAAAGAAACCCATCTGTTTTCTTGGCAGTGTGTCATAAACAGTTGTTATAAAAAAGAAATTAAGAAAGTGTATGTAGATTGATGATGGACAAATTAATTTCTACTCTCTTCTTACACAGAAGTCTTTCCGTTTAGAATAATCTCATATCTTTATGACAAGTGGAATTAAACAGATGATAATATAAATTTCAAGCAAAACTTTTATTGCTTTATTTTATTTTTTATGTACCAGAAAAGCATAATCCATATAAAGATGAGCATAAAATGTAATTTGGTGGGAAAAAACCATATTGATTATTCCAAAAGTGTAATGGTTGACATATGTTGAGGGCTGTAGATGGAGTTTTTGCATATCTGACATTTGCCATAATTGTGATTAAGGGTTGTGAATGGAGTTTTTGCCTACCTGACTTATCATTTTAAGTAGTAAACAGGATGTGTACTAGAGTCTTCTGAATTCATGGGTTAGTGGAATTTTCTATCAGAAGTTTTGGTTGTCTGGAACAATCATCTGTGTTGCAGGTTAAATGAATAGTTGTATAATCATCCATTTGATAAACAAATTATTCATTCCTGTTTCTTGTCAGTCTTTTAAATCGATGGTTAGAGTTTGCAGTTGTGTACAGATATAATTTGAGAGGAATTATTTATTTAAATTATTCACTGGACTTACAAAGTGCTCATTGACTTTTTGGACCAAAATAATATAATAGGATTACTGAAAACTCATTTCACACACATTCTGGACTGTATCATTGTGGAACATCAGGACATTCAAGACTACTGTAATATATTTGGAACCATTAAAAAACGTAATTAAAAAAAGCCAATAATGCTCTCTCAAGTTAATTCCAAACAGAAACAAAACATTTGATCAAAGCATAATTTCAGATGGTGAAAAAAATGCACATAATGACAATGCTAAATTGTGATGAACGAAAAAGAATGAAGGATTGTTTACATGGGCTAGTGCCATAGTTTGCACCAGAGATATCTCTCAAAAGTCACCCTTTTTGATGATGAATTCTCATCATAAGGTCAAATCATAAATGAAACATTGAAGAAATGGACAGACAGAACAAGTCATAACATAAAAAGGTACAGCTCATGGTAGGTATATAATATAGATGTTAGTCAATGGACTAAGCATGATTGATATATGGTGACACATACTTGGTTGGCAAAGGAATTTCTAAGTAAGTTTTTTCAAAGGTAGCCTTGATAAAAATGTCCTACCAAAATTAAGTCAAATATGCCAAAGAAGACTACCTCTGAAATCTAACAGGCGATTAATTATCCATAGTCCATGCAAAGGGGTGATGCAGGTGACACAGTCACCCTTAAGTCCACCAAAATTGAAAACTACTTTGTCTTATTTTAATTTCACACCATTCTGCTTAAATACTATGCATTAATAAGCAAAGTAAAATGTTATCTTTGCGTACATTTTTCCCCTGAAAAAGGTGAAACTATTCTGAAATCAATTTTGGGGCCCATCTGATGATTACAACTTCTAGAAATTATACAACAAAATTTCTCTTCATAGTGCACATGAGTACAAGTTAAAGTGAATTACAACTCATTACTAAGAATATGAATGATTTTATGCAATACTTTATCATGTTAAAGTATGAAAAAACGACAGATGTCGATTTGTTTTGTTACCTATTTTCAACAGCGTCATTTTATACAACAACTCATGTGAAGCAAAGTAAAAATCTTTACATATTTTTTGAAAGTTATAATTTTTCCATCAGCAATTTAATCATCTGACACGAAAATGCTAGTTTAAGATGGCTATTTTAAATGTTATAAATTTTGAACTTTCTATGCTCACTTCTCCTATTCTCACAGACTTTGTCCTGCTGTCTTGAAAAATGTAATTTTGCACATATATTATTGTGTAGCATAAACTCTGATTATCCAGGCCTGTTTTTTTTTTTATTATTCACCCATATGCATAAAGCAGCAATCAGAGACCGAAAAAGAAAAAGCAAATAAAACAAATGACATAATAACTGGAAGCATAGTGATGTTCATTAAATTTTTTTATGACAAAATACCTTCGATCATTTCCAACAACATCAAGAAAGCCAACATCTAGTGATACATCTGGTCTGTATTTTCCATGGGAAACCTGCTTTGTGAATGCAACTAGTTTAACCTTATCTTTGTAGGTCAGGTGTAGAGCTTTTCCATCTTTTTCTGAAATAAAGCAATTTAAAAATTTTTTACTACAAATACACAAAAAACGACAAACTCATGCCAGTACTGTATATAGTCAGTCCGGGAAGATTTTGGGAGTCCCCATAGACTGATAATTGTTAAGCAATTTACTTGGGTTTGTTTTAAGTTTTAATGCATTTTTCAGCATATTAAACAAGATGGCCAGTACAGAACCATCAACCCATCGGAAACTACTGGCAAGCTTTCTCATAAATAAATGTTGGCCAAGCCATGACCCATGCAAAAAGGTGAGATTTCAGTAATCTGTAATGATAATTACTTTTGAACACTTGGCCTCCCATGGCCCGCAATTTACTTGGTACTGAAATTTTTGTTCCCAGCAGGTTTTGGGTAAAATCTAAAGTATACCAAATAGTACACCTATATTTTTTTTTTTTTATAACTAACAATGTCATTCATCTTTCATTCAATGCATCCATCATACACTCAACTGTATTCTTCCATACTATTTAAGGGCCTTGTTTTAAATTTTAGCAACTAAAGTTCTGGTAGAATACTATTAAAAGTCTCTTTTTAAACACATCCAATTAGATATTTAGCTTATTAAACAGTTGCTTAATTAGCATGTTAAATTTGTTAGAAAACAGTTGCTTAATTAGCATGTTAAATTTGTTAGAAAACAGTTGCTTAATTAGCATGTTAAATTTGTTAGAAAACAGTTGCTTAATTAGCATGTTAAATTTGTTAGAAAACAGTTGCTTAATTAGCATGTTAAATTTGTTAGAAAACAGTTGCTTAATTAGCATGTTAAATTTGTTAGAAAACAGTTGCTTAATTAGCATGTTAAATTTGTTAGAAAACAGTTGCTTAATTAGCATGTTAAATTTGTTAGATACTTTGTTAACCTGAATGATCTTAACTTTCATATTGTGCTCTGCATTGCTGCTTTTATATAAATAAAGCCGTAACAGTAGTTATTGTCATAACAATGCCAGCAATTT
Organism: Potamilus streckersoni; assembly: GCA_016746295.1. Taxonomy (NCBI): domain Eukaryota; kingdom Metazoa; phylum Mollusca; class Bivalvia; order Unionida; family Unionidae; genus Potamilus; species Potamilus streckersoni. The sequence goes on along the minus strand of JAEAOA010002348.1, from coordinate 2,616,574 downwards.
TGGTTTCCTGCAAAACAGCACTGATGGGAAAATTATATGGATGGGATAACTTTTAATTGTATGCATGTAGATAGTATGAATGATGGGATCACTTTCAACAGGATGCATAGATAGAGATGGGATCACTCTTAATATGCATAGTTAGTGATGGTATCATGTATGCAACAAATTGATGGGATCATTCTTACCTGTATGTATGAAGATGGGATCACTTTTAATAGTATGCATGTAGATGGAATAACTCTAACCGCTATACACAGATACAGAAGGGAGAACTCCTGAATGACATTCTAGCCTATCCTTTGTTGGCAGAAATGTGAGGCCAGGAATATGAAGCAATTACTATGGACACTTAAGGCAGTCTGACACTTGTCCTATAAAGATTTCCACGACATGCTTGTTTTGTTACACCAGGATTCAGAATTTTTTTATTTTTATTTTACAGTTGTGATGTTAAATATAAGAAAAAGAATGAGATTTATATTTTTAATTACAAATACCCCAACAAAAGTACTTTATAGTCAGTGAAAATAGTGTTATGACTGGAATGTATAGCTATACAATAGTTTCCTGAGGAACACACACGTTTCCTTGGCTATTTCACAAAACTCAAGGACATTTTAATGATCATAATTGTGTTCAAGACAAGTTTTTAATTGGTGTTCAGTGCTCTGTGAAATTTGCAGTTATCAATATTTGGAACTCTATTCTCTGAAATTCCATGTCTTTTCCAAAACTGAGAGGTTTTGAGAAATTCTGTGACTTTCAAGACTCTTCAAATTTATTTTTTTAAATTCGAAAATTTTTAATTTCAGAACCCTGTATATAAAAGATAGTGAAAGATTAAAGTCTCTTGCCAGAAACTTTTCCTGAAAATTAACATGAAAGTAATATATGTATGAAATTGAATATAGCAATATTCAAACGAAATTGAACAAAATAGAATGTACTGAAAAATGTGTCAGTTTTTAATCAGTCTTTGATACTGCTTTATTTAGAGTGGGGGCCACAGTTATGGCAGACTTGTGATGGCCCCCAGTATATCTATTGGTTTTGAATCATAAGCACCATTGTACTAAACTTAATGTCTGTACCATTGTACTAAACTTAATGTCTGTACCATTGTACTAAACTTAATGTCTGTAAAGAATGACAACAAAAGTACAGGAAATCATGCTCTGCAATAAAAATGCTTGCTTTGATGAAAGCAACCTTGTTTACTTGGCTTCAGTAGTCATGTTAGTTTGCTTTGATGTAAGTGACCTTAAGTAAGTACATGTTTTAAACTTTACTTAGCTACAGTTATCATGATAACACTGTGCCATTCAGGGCAAACTGAAGAACTACACCAGAAATGGCTACAAATCCACTCCAGAGTTTGAAACAAATAACTGGTTTGAATTAACATTGTGGAACAAAGGAGCACCTGCATTCCCTCCTAACAAAATTCAATCTTCACCAATGCTAATTTCAGGATTTCAATGGTTTATTATCAAATAAATAGAGAATATTCACTTTTGATGAGTGAATGACAGACATATATAATCTAGCAAAATGTACTATATGTGAAGTCTGTATAACAGACCGAGGTAGCAGATTTCTTACTGAATCCTGCAGTTTTATTGTTTATGTATTGCTGTGTGTTGTAATTATTCACAAATGAAATGTAAACAGTTACATAATTCTCCATCCCGACCGAAAGTAAGATATCACAAAATCAATGTCACTTTGCTGGTTTTCAAATAGTTGGCTCAATGAACAGCATTCGTTTTACCACACTGCCACACAAGCATCCAAGACAACTTTGAATTTCAAGCTTACCTTGTTATCAATGCAGCAGTGGAATTATTTCTTGTAATCCACAGTCTAGCATAAAATTAATAACTATAATTAGATTGTATCATGAAATCTTGTAACTATTTCTCACCATTTCAATATTTTACATTGTGAAATATACAGTCAAAACAAAAGGGTTTAAAAAAAACCCACCAGATAGAGCTGATAAAAAAAAAATAAAACTACAGATGCTGCATATAAAATATAAAGAAAGCTTGCTTCTCTTATAAGGAAGATGAGTGGCATGCCAGCTATGGTTACAATTTACTGTGTACCAAGGGTGACATGGTATGAAGATAAATGTGATCCATCAAAGCAAACACTAAACCCTTATTCAAAAGTAAGAGCGTCCATCATGATGTATTACCTTCTTATAATATTCATTTCTTTAATCTTTTTTATCATTTTATTCTTATTCATTTGTGCATTCTTATTTGCCATTTTTGTTGTTTTTTTCTTATACAATCAAGCATTTGCTTTATCCATTATTCCATTTTTCTTACACTTACTCTTGCACTCTAATCTTGCATCAGTTTATTCCTTAATTGCTACTGGAGACACTGCAAGCTTACAAATTTGACACCTGATAGCTGAGTTAAACAATTCTGAAACAAGAGTTTCCAGAAGGAAACTTATGGAGTGGTGGCAATACTGGATTATGTTGATTTGACCTTCCATTCATCAGAAGCAGCAATAATAAAATTTCCAAGCTTTGGAAGCCTTTGGATGAAGGGGTCTCAGGGGCCAGAGTTTCTGAGTCAAAATATGTGTGAAATTCTCTGAGTACAGTAAGTTTCTCATGTAACATGCCTCATTTTTCCCCATGACACACCCCTTCTGATATTTCTGGTCTGTCAATGACTGATCTTTCAGAATAGCTAATTGCTAGACTTTAGGTAAACACGTTTATGGCCAATGAGATGACAATTTATCCTTCTCTAGATGGTATGACTTCAAAGAAACTGAATGTGTATATAAATCATGAAAGTAACAATGCTTTGACAAGCTTTTCAGTTTGGACAATATTGCAGACTGCTCTGGTGGCCTAGTGGTTAGAGTGTCTGTCTTGGATGCACTAGGCTCCAGGTTCAAACCCCATCTAATTTGTACCAAAGACTTATAAAAATGCTAAGAACTGCTGCCTCACCAGGTGCTCAGCATTAGGAGTTTACTGTTAGGATTGGTTGGCTCAGTGTCAGAATAATGTGACTGGGTGGGACATCATGCTACATGTCTGTGGCATGATGCTCCAGTGCTAGACATCGATTTAAACTGTCACACTGCAGACATCACAGTGATATGACTTAAAAATTTTTAAAGCTATATTAAAAATCCAAATTACTCATACAATGAACAATACTGTCCTGTTATTAATATGCGAAAAAACCCAACAACAAAATAAATAGTAACTTAACCTTTTATCTTATATGGTCTGTTACTGTCAAGCAAGCTGTCAATATATACTTGCCAAAGCCTGAGTGCAGTGTGCTTAAAATAGAACACATGTTGCTTAATGACTATTTGAATAAGTCTGTCTGTTGTTGTAGGGTTTAACACCATTTTTCAGCATAAGATATGCTATAACATGGTGGCCTGTTTAAATGGTGGAGGAAGAACCTGGGAAAACTCTGGAAAGAACCACCAACCCAGAAGAAGCTTATGGTAAGCTTTCTCACCTACCAACATTAAACCTAGACTTGAACCCACACAGGTGAGATGATATCCATCTGTAACAATAATAGGTCTGCCTGTAAAATTAATAGCATGTTAAGTTCAATTTTTTTAAAACTATGTTACCCTTTTTGTGCATATTTCATACCTACATGTAGACAGGTAAATGAGTAAAATCTGACTTTATAATTGTATATGTATTTTTTTATGGAGGAATCTTTTATATGATTTAAAATCTTGTGAGAACTCATTCACTGTCAAGTCATTTAAGATGTGTGACCTAACATAGCTAACCTTTCTCAACCTCCAAATCCATCTCTTTACTGTCTCTATCATTAAAGCATCTGAATTTGATAAATTATCAAATATCTGTGTTGCCCACATCAATACTGGATCCTGTATCTTAATAACTGAAGCCTTGTTTGTCATAATTATAATCATCCAAACTCAATAAAGCATTGAGTGAAAACTGCTGTCCACCATTTTGGAGGGCATAACTTAAAGGAGACCAGAAATCAAAATATAGAATAATAATAAAATTACTATAGAGTTAAACCTTATTCTGAAGTATTATCTGTGACCGTAATGCCAATATATAAATATTGGCATATCTTCAAAGCACTGAATTTCCGTGACCTCATATGCAAAATTTCCGCGCCTATTCGGTTACTTTCGTGTTGTGACGTCATACTAGCCACTCTGCATCTTGACTGGCAGCTGCCAGCATAAAAGATATTTTAAATCCTAGGAAAAGTGTTAAACGTGTAAGTTAGGAAGATAGGCAGAAGGCCAGATAAATGACCACAAAATGCAACAATCAATTCACAATCAATTCACATATATTTTATCTTCACCAGCAGTAGCAGTGATAGGGAAAAAAAATAATTCTATTAACCCGACACCCAAGGTTTTTCTAATTTTAGTTTAGGCCCATCCTGTATTCAAAGTGAGGTGTTCATTAGGCTTTTGGGGGAAAAAATGTTAGCCTGAGGAAATGAGTAAATGTATTTCAGGATGTTGACATACATGCCATAACACGGCACAATTTAAATCAAATCACCACAGCCCTAGGTGATATTGAGATCTGATTTTAATGAAATGGGAGCTCTACTTAAAATTAAGAATCTAAACCCCTTGCCTGGAAATGATTAGAGACAACACAATTGTCTGTAATCTTAACATTTAAAATTTAAAAGAAAAACAAACAAAAAAAATGAACTTTTCAGTCTATGCCAGTTACATGTAGTATGTATAAACGGTAATCTATAGTGAATGGAACTGATATAAAAACTTTATCTTGGGCATTTTCAGTAGCAGCGTTTAAAATAAAAGAGGTCTGGTATAAAATCAAAGTTTCACATTAACTGGCTGACAAAAGAAATTGGGGTGAGGCGACTATTGACCCTACCCCTTACCCTAATGTGAGAGTGCTCAAGGGACGTACCATTTTTCCTTTTGATACACCAAATAATATCTGGGACAAGCCCCTTTTACATATTCTGGTCAGCTGTGGCTAAACTGCAAAATAGCTTAAGTTTTGATTTAAGTACATAAGCAATCTTTATTCTTGTATTTATCTTGTGAACACTGTTTGGACCATGTTCCATAGTGTAATAGTGCCTGTATGTAAGCACCAGCAATTGAAATGATAAATAAACGATTCCCTATTTTGTTATTACTTACCACATATATAGGTTTAAGTCTTCAGGCCTGTAAAACTTGCTTACTGAATGAAAATATTTATTCTGAACTTTTTTGGGGGGAAGCACATATCCTGCATGGTATTATAGTTTTATTCCTTCTTTTAATCTACAAATGGGAATAAAACTATATATTTACAGTAGAGATTTGTCAGGTGTTAGCCAAGTTTCTTTGGAGGAAATGGAGATGTAAATTTGTTTGTAGGGAAAATTACACAGCATTCATAGTAATCATTCACAGGATTTAAGTAAATGGTTGACAATTTTATATTTTAATTCTTTTACTATAGTACTGTTGTAGTGGTTCTGAAAACTCTGAAAATTATGTGAATAATTTTTAATCTTAACATTATATTTACTGAAGAAAAGAAATATGTGATATTAATTATTTTGTCCATTGCCGGATTTAAACTGTACAGTTGTAGTGGTTTTAAAAACTCTGAGAATTACATGAATAATTTTTAATCTTAACATTCTATTTACTGAAGAAAAGAAATGTGTGATATTAATTATTTAATCCAGTGCCGGATTTAAACATAGCAGGGACCTAAGCTATGGGAAGCTGTAGAGGCCCTATTTGGTATAAAATAAATTTGAGTGACCACTTCTAACAATTTAGAGATATTACTAGATCAGGAGGTAGGTGTGGAAATACCCCCAAATCAGGAGTTTTTTTTCTTCAGGCTTGAAAGTTGATGGGTATGAGCTGTCAGGTTTTTTTTGGATTTCAGTCAGGGGTTTTGAGTTCATTCAAGTCATAAGCCCTGGGCCAGTGCTTATAAATATTTCTTTGAGCACTGATTAGTACAGTATATACATTGTCAGATTTATCAATAATCTAACTGTAGCCTGTATGTAAAATACACTGTAATTGAACCAGAAGAAGGAAGCTTCTTGATGTTTAAATTAATTACATACAATTTCTGCTTTGCTGATTTATTTGTGGGTTGTTTTTTTTTTAAAAAAACACTAATGCTTAAGTTAGGACCGATGAAAACCATTCTCAATGCCTTTTTACACCTTCCCGGTAATGGACATTGTTTCACACAAAAGTCAGCCCAGAATTCAGTATAATCTTTCAGTGTTTTAGTGATGGATGAATATTTTCAAAATACTAGTCCCTAGGTGGTGTGTTGAGGTTAGGTAATGCATCATGGCATATTTTAATTTTCCCATTGGACACCATCACTTAATCATTATCATATTTTTTGAACAGCACACAATGTGTAAGTATTTATGTTAAAATTACATTGCTTTTCTTTAAATTCTTAACACACAGTTCAACATATACAAGTTATAAGCAACTCTCGGAAACAGATTCATCTTTTTAATGTGCAACCCAAATCTGATTTCCTTTATCACTTGCCTTCATTGTTTCAGGACTGGCTAGTATTTCGTCACAGGACCACGTGATCTGTCGTCTCATAAAAACTCCGAAATTTGCAATTTACAGAATCATGGTATCTTTCGCGCAATATAATCCCTATCTGCCTACGATATGTAATTTATAAACATTAAGGTCGAGTTAAAATTTGTAGAAAATTACATACATAAAAGAAACAATTTTGTTTCTGGTCTCCTTTAACCAATTCACTTTCAAAAACTTATTAGAATCATATCTCAAACAGCAACTATGTAATATAATTGTCATTTATGTCAATGCCAGAAGTTTCTAACAAGGGCTCCCTTGAAGGTGACACTACAAACACCAGGGCAAAATAGCAGTTGTTTACTGTAGGCAATGAAACACACTTCCATGTGGACAATGCAGAGGCATTGAAATGATGCTTGTAGGTGAATCTGATGAAGGCATCCAATAGTGTTTCCATAAAAATGCAATAGAAGTATCCAAAAACATGTGCATAAAATAAGGAGCCAATTCCATGTGCTTATCACTAAAGCACTAGAGGTTTACTTTTTTTAAAAGAGTTCAGCAGAGTACTTTGATTCTTAAAAATGTTGGCAAAATAAGTTCTCACTTTTTGGGAAACATACTTTCAATGGTAATAACTGCTAATGAAAAACAAAAGACAGACAAAAGTGAGAGCGCAGGTGAAGACAACTATGAGAATTCCAACTCAAAATGTATATTTAATACAAGTTTGAACTACAATTAGAGATGCTGATAAATATGGTGGCAGAACTATGGCCTCTGAACTAAGTGGGAGCTGTAGTTATCAAGGTTTTAAAAAGCAGAATCATATCAAACATTAAAAGCAATTTACTGGCAGTAAAATGGAAATACAAACTTGCAGACCATAGAAGGAGTGAGTCTAAAGTGTAATGGACATCCTCCATGTAATTTTGGAAGTGCAGCAATAACAAATATGTTCCAATGAATGGATGGATGTTGCACAGACATCTCATAATTCTTCTTGTCCAGAGTAAAAAATGAATTGCCAGTAAAACCTTAATGCACACAGTGATAATAAAACTGTCATGCTTATGTCCACATCATAAAGGTACCTGTCAATGGAAGCTCTTGGTCCCAGCTTGAACAAATCCTTTGTTTTCTAATCATTTATGTAGACAAGCTGCCAGTTCAGACCCATACTTTGTTTAACAATTAGTTGATCTTGCCACTAATTTAATTTTCCAACCTAATCATTTATGTCAAACATCTGCCAGTTCTGACCCATACTTTGTTCAATAATTAGTTGATCTTGTTGCCAGGCTAATTTTCCCACCTAAATATTTATGTTGACATGTGCCCAGTTCCTCCTGTATACTTTATTAACAATTAATTTATCTTGCTGCCAGGTCTTAAGGTCACTGTTTGGTCCTATTAAGTTGGCCTCTCTCAGCAACTTAAATAAAAGCAATGAAATCTGATTAATTCTTGCATTTTCCACAGTGATTTGTGATTAAAACAATACTGCATTGTAAGAATCATTTTCTTTTGATACCTCTTTGGCATGTGTCAGTGTATACAATATTATGCCTTCATTAATCATATCAGCAGCATATCTCTTCCCTATTATGTACTTTTCATGATAATTTCTGTAACTATATACATATTTAAACCAACTTGACAGGTTTTCATTTCCCTGTGAATAGCCCTATCCCTCTGGTAGCCTCAATAAGATGGGAACAGACTGACCAAATTCTAGACCAATTTAAGTACATGTACTTTGAAGCATGTAAATAACAACTATGCAACCATGTGCTAATTTCAACGTTGAATATCAGAGTGACTGTTTTTCATATCTGGATGTGACCTATGCAATATTTTATTGTAGATTTTATTACACAAAGGTAACCAAAATGTAATTTGCCAATATACAAGTGTATTTCACACTGCTTTTGTCTTCATGTACTCAAAATTTCCATTGATGACAGGTCACCCATTACTGACAAATTTAACTTATCTTTTTTTTCAACCCACCCTCAAACACTTATCTCCTCATTCACCTATGTCAATAATATTTCCTGTGGCCTGAGGATGTTGACATAAATGTGTATAACTATATTTCTACAATGATATACTGCAATTCTAGTATTAAATAAGAGGGCTATTTAATTTCTTTTATTACATGCAAAGAATCTTGTTCAAAATCTTTTGCAGTAGGCTGAAAAAGTAACAGGTGTGAATCATTTCTGGCTTCTCCATTGATAGGCTACTATTATTAATATCCATCCATTTAGTAGGTGTACTCAGATTAGTTTCATAGTATTTGCACTTTTCTATCTTTTTGTATATCCCTACCAATATAAATAATTTAAGCATCAAGATTAAAAAAAGCACAAAGCTCAGTCATCTTCCTCATCAATTTATTGTCACCATGGGGTCCCAAACACAGGTGACAATCAGGTTAGAAATTGTAAATTGATGAATGAAATTACCAAGTTTTGCACATTTTGTAAATCCTTCATACTTTTTATTTTAAAACCAGTAGCATGTACAAATGGAAAAATGTGCAAATAATATTGTACTTTTGTTTTTCCTCTTTATCCTTTTGAAAATGAGGGACTCCTGCGTTTATATCTGGGATCTATAGAAATATAATTCGTTTATTTCTTGTGTTATGTTTTGGATCATGTGTATTTCTGCTATGACAAAAAGAAACATTTTGTATTATATCTAACTGATCATCTCCTTCCCTTGTCCTACAACGTAATTCCCATCACCCAGATATTTTTCTTCTTTTTAGCACTAAAACAAAAACAGCATGTGCTATGTCTTACATTGTAGGTCTACTACTGGCCTGGTAAAGAAAGGCGTGGTATTTTCGTTTTATACCGGTCTATATAAAAGCGCCAAATAAAATGATGAATGCCTAAAGTGATTTCATCTTTTTGGGGGCTGTGTGTGATTTTTTTTTTAAATGCTGTTTTAATATCAAAATTTAGTGTGACGCGATACACTCGCATGTCAATGCTGCACTCAACCGGCGACAAATAGACCTATCAATATTTTTCCTCCATCTTACATTACCGAAAGAAGTGATGTGTTCTTAAATGATACCTTTGTAAAATTGTATCGCTAACTTATAAACTTCTTCCAGCGGAAATCCCCAAGTCTCCACGAATACGTCCGTCCCGTTAATGATTTGCTTTCCTCCTCCAGAGTCGGTAATGTGAAGCGAGTTAAGATCGTTTACAAGATGGTCCGCCATGACTACGATACTCTAGCCACGTCGAGGCGAATGCTATTATCAGGTGAATAAAATGGGATACGGAGCCCGATCCACTTTCAAAAATTCCATGTAAAAATATTAATATACCATTATGATGAATTGACTCTTTATAATCAATTCCAGTTTCCAAAACAAATTAATTGTAAATGCGCATTGATTTTCAACCATAAAATAGTAGGTTAATTAATTAATTTATGTTTCATGTCTCCGAGGTGAGATGTTGGCTGCTATGGAAAGGGAGTTAATTCTCCAATGCACGAAAGCCTCCTTCTGTTTTTTGTTGTTTTTTTTTTGTTTTTTTGTTTTTTTTACCTTGCAAGATGCAACAAATTTTATTTAAGGTCTGTTGTCTGGTTAACATAAAAACACTATCTCTAGACGAGCTATTTTACCTACATGACAACTTCATATTTCAGCAGAAAGGTACACAGTATGGAATCAATACGAGAGAGAGAGAGAGAGAGAGAGAGAGAGAGAGAGAGAGAGAGAGAGAGAGAGAGAGAGAGAGAGAGAGAGAGAGAGAGCTGATTTAGGGGCAAGACAACATCAAATAACACGGTAAATAAGATATTTGTTGGTAATTATTGTTTTCAAAGAAAACGTATGAATATGTATAGCAAATAACAGAAAGAATTACATTTTAAAATATAAATAAGAAATGTGAAAGTTGTATTGTTAAAAGCATAAACAAATGTCATGCTAATTAAGATGTCAGGATATAAAGGTGATAATGATGAAATTTAAAGCTTTAAAAAATAAAGGAAAGAAATTAATTAAGAAAACATTTTGGGAGTAGGAATTAAACCATAAAAATTTAGTCAGGTTGGTAACATTAAAGATGTACATGTATTGCTACACATTTACAATGAGACTGACCATGTCAGCCAATCAGCCTGCTGATTTCTTAAAAATCAGGTATTGATCTCATTTCAGGCATCCAAATTTAAACAAGAGCTTACTAAACCTTGTGCACTTCACTATTAGTATTGTAGTCAGATTTCAGTGTCTGAGATTAAAGTTGCAGATTTTAATGTGACCAGATAGTTCAAGTAATTTTAGTTTTTTTTATATGAAGTATTTTGACTTCAGTTGCCATATATCTTAATCTACTAATGTGTATGGTAGGAAGAGCTGCTTTCTCAAAAGAGAGTTGTATGAGCTATCCAAATCATCAACACCAATTAAATTATGATGTATACTGTATTTATTCCATTTCTTTTCAGAATTCTTTTACTCCTACAGAAATGTCAAATAATAGTGCAGTTAACATTTAAATAAATGTAGGTCAATATCTTAGTATTAGTGAACAGTCGTTAAGATGTTTACCTGTCCTGTTGCTTTTTGACAGATCTCAGATCTGTGGTTGGTAAAATTTTTGTCGAGAGACAGTATCTACTCCAAGGAGTTTCACACAGCTCACACAGAGTATTTCATGGTCATCTTTGTTAAAACTGGATAAATTTTGCACATTTTAGCCAGTAACTATGGCATGGAATTTCTATGGATTTGCTGCATATTATTTGCTGCAAACCAGACAGCCAGAATCTTCATGTTTTTTTAACAGATATTATTATTTGGATTATTATGGGTGCAAAACATGGTATTATTAGCATAATTATATAATGTTATTTGTTTACTGAAATAGAAAATGTCAGTTACAAAGATATTAAATATGTACTATTACATCTTGTGGCACTTCTTTGGAGGTTTTATCCCAGTTACCATATGAGGTTTTTAGTTTAGTGCACTGTTTTTGGTTACTCAAGTAGTTTTCGGTGAGTTTGGTCATTGTTTTTTGCAATACAAGTAGTTTTCAGTTAGTTTGATCAATGTTTTTGGCTACTCCAGTACTTTTCAGTTAGTTTGATCATTGTTTTTGGCTAATCAAGTAGTTTTCAGTTAGTTTGATCATTGATTTTGGCAATACAAGTATTTTCAGTTAGTTTGATCAAATCTGATCAATGATATAAGTTTTCATCTTTTAATGAGAGGTTAGTTGGAAGATTGATGGAGGTCCATCAGTATCATACCCATGCTAGAACAATTCCCCATGTAGCCCCTCCACCAGTTTCATTATTATTATATTCTAATTTCTGAGCATTAAACTGGTGAGCATAATTTGAGAATTTTATCATTTACTGTATATAGTTGCTTATAAGTCCAGTTAAAATGCAAATAACAAAGATCTGGATCTGCCATAGCTTAAGGGTCTTTTGTTTGTTCTATTGATTACTCCTAACAAAGTGCATTAAACATTTTACAGACTTTACTTTGGTCAGTACTCAGAGCATCAGGCTCCATCAGAATGGTGTTGCAGCCTCAACTTTAAGTTTTAGCAGATAAATAAAGAGGTTTAATGGTCACAGTGCACCTTTCAAAGAAATAAAGTCTAATAGAATGTCATCTGAGTATTATTGGAGGTTTTGAGGTTGAGTGAATTCTTTTGGTCGAAAGGCAGTGAGAATATGAGCCTGTCTGATCAGTTATTGGGAAACTGTCTGTGGATGTACAATACAGAAAATTACTCAGGAGTTTAGGAAGAGTCCTCAATATGTAAGAGTGTCCAATGATTCCTAGAATTTTCTTTAGCTTACATTATTTGATACAATTAATTGAGGCCTAAATACTGTTGTACATTTTCACTGTACTGATGTCAAGACAGGAACTGCTTTAAAAGATAGAAATTAGTATTAGCATCTTCTCTTAGTTATAGCAGTTTTCCCCTCTATTTGTGTTCATCAATGACCATTCTGCACTGTCAACTATGAACTTCAGAGTATGACATATTCATTTCTGTGAGTGCATTTGAATTCAGAGATGATATGAATAACTGTAAAGTTTATGCAGTTTTTCTGCACAAAAACAGAAGGCAATATTTCTGTTTGTGGAAAGAAAAGTAATTTCTTATATTGTTTCAAACTCATGCAAAACATAATCATACTCAGTTCTTGAACAGCATGTATATTACAGTACGCAGATTCTCATTAAAATATGATTTATTAGAATTTACAAATATCTTTTGGGCCCAACAGAAATAAGATGTCTAAAACAATTTGAAAGATAATGACTTGAATTGTCAGATATATTTTCACACTCTGAAATGGACAGAATTAAAGCCAATTAACATGGCAGGTCAACCTCACACTTAGAACACTAATGTAAATCTTGTCATCCAAGCCAACTCTACCTAGTTGGAAAGGGTGAGTGTTTCATAGAATGAATTGTCTTGCTTCATAATGAGTTCTTGACATAATCCATGAAAAGATTTAACAAGTTTAAAGATATAGCAAATAAAATTTCTAAATAAAAATCTTAATGCAAATTTTCTGTGATTGTGAACTTGACCCTAAGGTCAAAAGGGAAAGCAAGTGTTGCAGAATATATTGTCTCCATATTGAACATTAATGCCAAGCACAATCAAAATACATCAAGTGGTTTATGAAATATAAGTGAATGTAAATACTTAAATATGAACATAAATGTTGGCCTTAATCTTGAAAGTGAAAATGTATGAAAGACTTGTTGGTTTGGTTTGGTGTTTCATTTCACAGCAATACAAGTAGGTTACTTTATGATGAGACAATTAGGGTTTTGCCTAAGGACAGAAAATAGCCAGGCTGACCACATCCTTCTTTGTTGCAAGTTTCACATGCTAACCACTAAACTACCACAGCTCCTCATAATGCAGGACACATTTTTTTTTGCTTCATAATGATTCATACCAAACATTATATAATGACATTTTACAAACGAAAAAAAAATGCAAAAGAGAATCTTGTATTACAAGTTTAGCACAAATCTTCTTCAGCTATTACCTAGATCTCAAGCTCAAACTTTGGTGAGTGTGTCACCGAAATAATTGTCTCTGCTTCATAATAAGATATCACACATTGGAATGAAGCCAAATTTAGCAAGTTGATCATGAAATTATCAAAGAGAGACAACAGTATAGGCATCAACATAACTATGTTGTAATATAACACCTCCAATGTTTATTGTTTATTATGTTTCAAAAATATACCTGAAAGTTTGTTGCGCTTCCATATCAGAAGCTTTTTATCACTTGAAGAAGTTTTTAATCTTTCACACTATCACAGTACTGCATGAGAAAAGAATGTATTTGCATGATTATTTGGAACTACAAAGTTGTTACAATGGCTTAATATAAGGCAATTTCTTGTTTTGGTTTTATAGGATAACTTGCAGCAACAATTCTTTGCACAGTGGCCTTTAGGCACTTTTTCATGCAGATTGCCTTTTTAACAGTCAATTGAATTTTACAGCATATGGTAGGAAGTGAGCATTGTAAAATAGTTTAAATTTAAGAAATTTACTTAATTTATCTCTATTTAAAAAACAAAATAGAAATTAAAATCATCAAGGATCTGCACTAAGTTAGTCTTATTCAAGCCCTTGAAGCTGTACATTAGTGTTATTGTGACAACTTAATACTTCATTGTTTTCCTCAATATTAGTAGTCTCTCAAATTACTTTTGAATCTTTCCTGTCTAAATTTCTGGGGGTTTTTTTATAAAAAAAAAAAAAAATTGTTATTCCTGGAAGCCTGTTGCATTAAAACTCATGTGAATAGTATTGCAAGCTAGATTGTATACATTTGCTATCCCTGATGTTTCATCCATATGATATCGAAAACAGTTATCTTTATTATGTTAAACAAATATGCATTTTGTATTTGTACCATTTCTTCTGCAGTCACATCTGTCCATTAGAACAAAGTATTTAAGGTGGTTTAGTAACTATGACACTTGTGAACCTGTAATATTGTCTATTTTTCAAACTAAAATAGCAATCCCTTGATGATGTTTAATAGATAAAGATAAAACTTACTAATTACATGATTAAAAATTACATAGTTGTTAAAACATAATCTAGTAACTTGTTTAAAGAACCTCCCATGTTTGGAAATGGTAGTCATATTTAGCAGTATATTGGCATCATTTGAAACAAAACCAGAATGATTTCTGCTAAATTAGGTCAGTTTCTACTGCACAGTTTATTAATGGCAACCATATTTGATGGAAGCTCTTTAGGGCAAGAGGCTAATCAAACAATTTTGAACAGTTGTTCAGATGTTTATTCTGGTTTTTATATTTGTAACCAACAACAACTATACTTAATAGGCATCATATAAAAAACACCTGAAGGAACTGATGCTCTATTATAGAAAAGAATTTCCATGAATTCTAGTTAGGTCATTTTTTTTTCCTCTTTTAACCGGCAAGTGCTGAAACCATCTCCAAGACTCTTGAGCTATACAATTTTAAAATCAGCCACTCTGACAGCCAGATTGGTTTTAAGATGGACTCCATTTTTATTTGGTATAACTCTGATATTATAAGACTTTTAGTTAAAACACCATATTATCATCCAATCAGGAGAATTAGTGATCAGATTTTCAATATGTATATTGCGTCTGCTATAACTTAGGTTAAACTGAAGCATTTAGGACCAGCTAGATATCACAATTAGTGTTTAGGTGAAAATCCATACTGACATGACTTTTCAATTATGAGTAGCAATAACAAGAATTTTAAGATGGTTGCCATGGTGGCCATACTAGATGTCAGGTTAGAACTTATTAGACATCATAAGAAATCTTCTGATACTGGTACAACTGTCTATACATAACTGGTAGCAATATGATTTTCAAGATGGCCACCAGTTTTTATAGAAGACCAACTAGACACCATAACTTCTGGAAAATCTTGAACTTTTAGTTCATAAAGAGTAGCAAGAACAAGACTTTCAAGATGACTGCTGTATTTGCCATACTAAATGTCAGACTCTGAAAAATGTCTTTTAGTGAAAAACTCGTGTAAATATGACCGATCCATTCAGGATGAGTAGTGGTAACAAGAGTTTCAAGATGGGCACTGTGGTGTCCATATTGGAAGCCTGGGGCACCATTTTCATTTAGTACTGACTAAACATCATACAAAATGTTCTGGTGAAAATCCCATGTTGATATGACTTTCTGTTCAGAACAAGAAACCGTGGCAAGCTTTCCAAAATAGCTACTGTGGAAGTTGTATTAAATGTCAGATCAACACCATTTTCAAAAAATGTGTTGCCTTGATAAATACAAATAATGCAACATCATGATGTAACTGTAAAAGATCACTGGTGGATTTTGTTCCCTTTCACAATAATAATCAGCTATCAATTTAGGCATTTATTAATTGGCGTATCTGATTCAAAGTAAAAATGCACTGTGTTCATTTTTATTGTGCGTTCAGTCTCATTGTTCATGGGACTATTTTGCACAGATCCCACAATGGTGCATCTTGCATCAGACCTAAAAATATAACATGCATACTCTCAATTTGTGCTAAATACTGAAAGTGACCATTAGCTGCATGACCTAGCAGTACCTTCATGCCTCTTTAAAATGACCTTGTTAGTACTAAGCAAAATATTAGAGAGGCACGCTATATCATATGACACAATTTTTCATTAGATATAACTAGCTACAATTTAAAAACATCCACATTTAACTGTGTGAGTGTGATTTTTATTTTTAACATAGCTTTTAACAATTTTTCAGTCATATCACTATGATGTCTGCAGCGTGACAATTTATAGTGATGTCTAGCACTGGGAGCATCATGCCTCAGACATGTAGCATGAAGTCCCACCCAGTCATTTTATCCTGACACCAGGCCAACCAGTCCTAACACTAACTTCTTCATGCTGAGTGCCTAGCGAGGCAGCTGTTAGTACCATTTTTTAAAGTCTTTGGTATGACTTGGCCGGGGATCAAACCCATGACCTCTTGCAGTTGAGGCGGATGCTCTAACCACTAGGCCACTGGAGTGGTTTCTACATTTAACCCACAGGATGCAAAGTTAGCCATTATGTAGCTGAACTTTCTTGTCCATGTCAAGTGAGTGGTTGGGAATGATGGAATGATAGTTAGAATCTCAATAAGCTTCATATTCTATACCATTACTCATGAACAAATGAAATGCAATCTAAAATTTAGATATAAATGGAACATTTTTTGTCGCTTTTTTGAATTTTGCTATGGACAAAAAATTGTTGGGGAGTGAGCGTACATGAAATTGGAGGGTCCACTTATTTAGATTATATTGAGTAGAATGCATCTTTTTTTTCTTTTTCTTTATTAAATGATGAACTATAAATTTAAAACAATTTATAATTAAGGACATATTTAAACTATGAAATGCCATTAATATTGTATATACATGAGACAAGACAAGACCATTTCTTCCTTTTAACTGGTGAATTGTGAAACCCTCTAATCTTCTTCAATGATATGATTTTCAAATTAGTTGCCATGGTGCACATGCTGGATGTCAGCATGGCCCTATTTTTGTTTAGGACAAAGTAGAAGTCACTAGAAGTTTTTGGTTGAAACCTGATATCTTAATGATCATCCATTCAGTAAAAGAAGATTTTTAAGACAGTGTTATGGCATATTGCATGCATGACTGGCACCACCTTCATTTAGTATCCACTTGTATTAATGATCATTCATTGTAGTGACAAGTGACAATCATCAGGGTAGGCACCATTTTCATTCTGCATCTTGATATATCATCCATTTGTGAATAGAAATAATATTGTAAGATAGCCACCATAGTGGCTGTCTTGAGGGGTTGTCATCTACATTATGGACCAACAAACACCATCAGTGCTCATCTGATGAAAACCCTATGTCAAAATGGCTTTCATTTCAGTGTATAAAAAAGATTTGCAAGATATGGTGTCCATATTAGAGAACACATTCACATCATTTTTATTTAGAACAAACAAAACATTATTGGAAGTCTTTGGTGAATGTCAGGATTACTTTGATTCTAGAGTAGTGATAACAAGATTTTCAAGATGGTGGTCACACTCTGGATGTTAGACCAGAAACATTTTCATTTAGAACCAAGACAGCATACATATTCTGTTGTTGTGAGAACCCCCATGTTGATAGGACCATCCATTCAGGAAGAGTATTATTAACAAGATTTAGGCTCTCTGAGCAGCACCATTGTCAGTTGGGTCTCAAACACTCAGCATTCGGGCTGCATGTTGCCTACCAAGCCATATCTTGCAAAATCATTGGCATCACAAGGTGTCATGAGATAACAAAGGTGGTGCAGCCCTTGGTCCATCGAAAATGACCTCATGTGGCCCTCAGGGTGGATTGACATTCCTGATCTAGACTATGGGATAAATGTGTGTGTGTGTTTGGAGTGATAACAAACCTGTGCTAATGGCTGGACAAACAGACGAAAGACCAGATACACAATTCTGGTATATGACCAGTGGAGCTAATAATCTTAAAACAGCAAAATATTATTGACATTTTAATATGGCAGTAGCATTTCAATATATTTAGGGACTTGTTAAGTTTCTGCTGGGAAAGAAGAGTTAGATGCATTGCCAAAGGAACACAATACAGCAAATTCAATTGCATAAATTTCATTGATTATCAGGCTATTCATATCTAGAATCTATTTTCTCTATTGAAATATTTTATTAATATTACTCGTCAGCTTCAAATAACTGCAATTTAATCTCAAAATGTGTTATATTTAGATCACTAGTTTCATTGAAACTTTATGAATCCTGCATTCTAAAACCATTTCTTTAAAAATATGTTTTATATTTTTCTGAAAACGATAACTCTGCATAATCCCATGCCAACAGTCTTTATCATAAGTTGCTTTCCTTGCTTCACCTGGCAAACCAGCAACTACAGTATTTTTATTTTAAAAGCGGTCATATTTTATAGCTAGATCTACATATGTACAAACTTGAAAACCCAATTCCATGGAATTCAGTCAGATTTGGAGAAATCCTGGAGAATGGTTCTTGAACAAATGTCATAATGAGTTCTCTTTTATTTGTAGCAACAGTGACCATATTGGATGCCAGATTGGCATTATATATCCACCTTTGAAGGATACTTTCATCAAATTTGGTCAAATTCTAACAAATAGTGTCTTAGAGGTTATTCAAAGGTCTTTCTATGTTTAAAATTGGTAGCCATATTTGATGGCAGATTTATTCTAATTTATCGGCAGCCTTTTCTGCAGCAATGTGTATCAAATGATTGGGACAACCTGTTATGCACCCTAATGGAGACATTTTCAAAATAAATGATGCAATTCCTTTATGAATTCCAATCATTATTGCATTATCAGTTGAAAAATCATACAGTTCTGTCAACTTATATGAGTTTCTTAAAAGCATTGTCAAGCAAATTAAGAACGTTTTCTCTAGTAGAATCTACTGTTAATTCTGGTAATGAAAGAAGAACTTTCTGACATTGCCCTTTTTGTTATCAAAGTATCTGACACAGACTTTGTCCAACTTTTTGTTGTCATAATCATTACTCCTGTCTGTGGCAATACTAAACCGCCCAATTTTTTTTATGGCCTTTGCTTTTTTAAGTAAAGTATCTTCAGCTTAACACCAAACAATATTAGATGATTTTCTTCTTACACATGCATATTTTTTCTGCAATTTTGTTACGAGGAAATATCTGTTTGAACAAATGATTAACAGTGATCTACTACCACTAGGGGTAGTCCATGTTCTATTAAACACTTGGTAAATAACACCTCTGCATTAATAACATTCATTGCCACAACTGAGTTTTGCTGTAAAAATGAAGATACCTTAGTACTGGAGTTAGGAAGATGAGTTAATTCGAGGTGTTTCTTTGTTTTCAAAAATTTGTTCTCATCATATTTACTACCATTACCAATATTCAAATCCTTTCCACACAGCCTGCAATGGGTGTAATGCTGCCCTAGAATTATTTGCTGTATTATGTCATTCATGTATTAATTTTTGAATGTTTGAAGGAATTGTTTCTTTTGTTCTTTTTCTGATCCATCTACGAAATTTTCTGAAAAACATTTTTGACAACTTTTAGCGCCAAATATTAAAATTCTTCTTTCCACAAAATTCTTTCTTTCTTTGATGCGGCTTTAGAATGGAATGCTGTAATATGTCAAGCATGTATTCATCTTTGGAGCATTCCATTTTTTTATGTCTTTTTCTAATCCATGTGTGAAATTATTTGAAAACTATTTATGCTGGAACACATGCAACTACTGGAATAAAATTTGATTTGACTTTTAGCACCAAACACCAGCTGACTGGTTTTGTACCAAATATGAATTAGAATCTGAAAGCAAAGTTTAACACTTGGAAAACTTGTTCTTCTCCTAAACCATACAGCTTTTATAAAAAATAGATAATGATAGTGTGAGAGGTTTATTGTACTCTTGTACAAAGTCAATAGACATGACCTATAGTGCATAATAGATTGGTTCTCTAACAAAGATGAATGATTTTTGTTGTTGTTGTTATAGGGTTTAACACCATTTTTTAGCACAAGATAGGCTATACATGGTGGCCAGTATTAATTGTTGAGGAAGAACCCCCGAAAACCATGGAAAGAACAACCCATGAGAAGCTACTGGCAAGCTTTCTCACATACCCATACTGAAGATGAATGATAACAATGAATCCAAGGTCAACGGTTTGAAAGTAGCAACCAGCATGTTTCTTGGAAACAGGACAGCTGCTATAAATAGAACATATTAATATTGTTAGGAAAGTGTATGCAAGTCTATGGACAAGCATACTCTTTTGTCATAGTTACACAGAAGCTATCATTTCTAGAATATGGTCTGTGGGATTAATGGGATGTTAATAAAAATGAGAAAACAAATAGATTTTTTGGGGTAGGGGGATATATTAAAAATAAGGAATCCGCATATCTTTACGTGTAAGGCATAATTTAGTGAGAAAAGCATAATGATTACAGCAAAAACATAATGATTACAGCAAAAGCATAATGATTACAGCTAATAACTGAGTAGTTGTAAAAACAAACTACCCATATATCAGATACAGTTATCATGGAAGGACTGGAAATGTTTAATAAAACATTAAAGCAACAGTCAATTTTTACAAACATTTTTTTGCTCATTTTATTTTAGAGAATAAATAGCAAAAGAACATTTGGTCAACATGTTTTAAACATGTCATGAATATACAGATCTAGCCTATATTGGATACAAATATGTTTCTCACTTCTCTAGTTTAAAATTCATCTATAAATTCATTCTTTGCTATTTTATTTGGTAATACCATTTTCTAATAATACAGAGATTG
This sequence comes from Potamilus streckersoni, assembly GCA_016746295.1. Lineage (NCBI taxonomy): Eukaryota > Metazoa > Mollusca > Bivalvia > Unionida > Unionidae > Potamilus > Potamilus streckersoni. The sequence goes on along the minus strand of JAEAOA010002348.1, from coordinate 2,595,561 downwards.
CCTAATAATACAGATTTGTACAATAGTATATATGCTGCATTTGTTGGAATGGACTTTATCACTTACAAAATGAATCAGTTTACTACAAATCAATCTGCTCAGCTGATCTTGTGTGGTAGTTATTTCCTAAAGAAAATTAACTGTTGTGATCTGAAGAAATCAAATTACCAGAGAAAAGTCAAAGATGTGTTTGTAACTTTGGCAGATGTGGACAATCCTAAATAATTCTGGACATTATTCAAATAGTAATTATTTGTTTCAAATGGTCATTTTTTGATTTGTGTCATTTCATGGTCTTTTAAAAATTTAAAGGATAAGAATGAAACAAGAGCCCCTTGAAGAATATTATGCTTGAATGACCAAAAAAAAAATGTCAAGGAGTCCAAAATTACTCCATTTCTTGTGTCCTATTAATTTTAACTGCTGAGCACTGAAACCTTAACTGACAACATTCATAAACTCCATCACACCAAATTTGGTAATAAATATGTCTATGTTAACATGTTCACAAGACACCTGCAAGTCAGTACATAATACTATGTCATAGCCATTTACTTTGATATTATGGATTGAAAATCACTATACCTGTCTCAGGTGATATCAAGGAGTATCCACATGCAAAGTTCATGAAGTCCATCATTAATATTAAATAATATTAAATAACTTCACCAAAGTTATTTAAGTGGAATCTACAATAGTTCAAAAGTTTTATCTGTACATGGCTAAGAGGTTATTGATATATATTTGTCCTTGTTGTTATTTCTGAAGTTGAGGCAGAGGGCATGACTTTTGTGACACACTGCCTAATTATGATGTATAATTGGTTCAAATTTCATGAAATATTTACAGTGGTTCCAAAGGTATACTCCATACAAGAATATTAGTTCCATTTTACAATGTGATGACCATGACCTTGTAGAAGGGGGTATGGCTATTGTATGCAACACACTATCTAGTCATGATACATACAGTACTACCTCATTAAAATGCTATCCATATATTCCACTGAGATTATTGTCCATAACAAAACTGCCTTGTGATGATGCACCTCATACATACAGTATTACCTCAGTATAATGGTAGTGATGGGATCCACAGAAAATGCTGACTCTAGTGAGAATGCATTTTCATGAAGTACCTGATACATATAGTATCTCCTTGTTATAATGATATCCATGAAATCCACAGAGAATACTGTCTATATTGAGACTGCCTTACAATGTAGTACATGTATTAATATCTCATTATAATGCTATCCATGGGATCCAGAGAATAAAATCCATAATGAGATTGCCTTACAATGAACCACATGATACATACAATATTACCTCATTATAATGCTATTCATGGGATCCAGTGAGTAGTGTCTATAATGAAAGTTACAGTACTACCTTGTTATAATGCTACTGATGAGATCCATGGAAAATACCTATTATAGTGAGAATGTCTAATAATGACGTACATAATACATACAGGACTACCTGTATTCATGGTTCCAGAGAATTGCACCTACAGTGAGACTGCCTTATAATAAAGTTCATGACATAAAGTATTACCTCATTATAATGTAATGAATGGGGTCTACCATGTACAGTCTATTGCGTATAGCAAGAATGCCTTATAATGAAGTTACAATACTACCTTATTACAATGATATGATGTGATCCATTGAGAATAATATCTACAGTTAGACTGCCTAAAAATAAAATACATCATATATACCTCATTACAGTACTATCCACGGGATCCAGAGTATACCACCAAATAGTGGGACTACCTTATAATGAAGTACATGATACATATCAGTACTCCTTCATTATAACAATATCAATGGAATCCACAGAGCATATTGTCTGGTGAGACTACCTTTAAAATGAAGAACATGTAAACAGTATCCCGTCATTATAATACTATCAATAGGATTGACAGTATACTATCTAATAGTGACACTGCCTTAAGACGAAGTAAAGGATACATACAGTACTCCCTCATCAGAATATATGGCATGTAACATGATGTCTAGTCATGAAACATACTTATACAAAGTTTCATTAGAATATTTTCAGCGATTCAGAAGTTATACCCTGTAAAAGGAAAACTATTATTATTAATTTTCCTTGTTGTGACACTGACCTTGAGGCTTTAATATGGTGGCACACTTAGGCAAATTACATGAAAATATCTCCAACCACTACTAAGTTATGGACTAGAAAATGCAAATTTTAATTGATGCACAGATGATCAAAAAAAGTCAGTAAATTCCACAACATAATTTGACCAATAAAAGATGGGTGAATAAAAATTAGTTAATACATAGTCATGATTATACAAATTTTACTTTCTCAACAGTTGTAAATTTTACTCAAGACAAATTAAAGTTCCCACTACTGAATACAATCCTACTCGAGACATATTTCATCTTTCAATTCTATGCATAACTAGCCTCAATTAAAAAAATCCTTTTCTGAAAAATGTGAAAATTTGGGAGAATAGTGTCATGGTGTATAGCTCCAGTTGCTCCAGATAAATTATTCTACTTCAACTTTTAATTACAGGTACCCTAAAAACAATGATATTTGCATTGGTCCTGTTTAAATCTAAACTTAAATTCAAAATCTTATTAAACTTGATACCAATATTAACAATCTGAATTCTTTAAATTTTACTGAAAAAGTCAAAACATTTTATTAAAGTTTTTAATGCTAATTCTATATGCATATAAATTGTATGACTTTAATGAATTGTGAAATCCATATGATTTGAAAACACATTGGGAGAAATTTAATCTACCACAAAACACCCTGTACCAAGGAACTAAATCTGATTTGAAAATAAATGAAAAATTTCCCACTGAAATGATGACTTGATGTTTTACACACAACCCAGTCATCGAGAATACAGAATGTCATAGTGTCCTGGTCTGTACAGCAATACAATTGATGGCTGTGAGTCCTCTGGAAAGTTATGCTGTGTACACTTGCTAGAGTCTACTCGGTCCATGTATTCCACACGTACTGGTATTCCAAGCGTGGAAGTCAGTGCTATGATGTGAATGTGATCACTCTCCTTACCCATTGGTTCCACTTCCTGAAATTGTGATGGGAAGATCATAAATCCATTTCAAAATAATTCAATTTTTTTAAAATGCAGTAAATAGCAACATTATTCATACCTGTCAACCCCTTGATAAGTATGTGTATCACTTAAGTGGAAAAAAATAACCTTAGAATAAAAAGTGTGTTCTATATACAGTGGTCTCCCTCATAAATGCAGCTACCCACTTTTTATGGCCAGAATCCCTTGGCACCGAATCGCCTAGTGGTCAGAGCATCCACCTTGGATGCAAGAGGTTGTGGATTCGATCCATGGCCGAGTCATACTAAAGACCTACAAAAATGGTACTAACAGCTGCCTTGCTTGGCACTCAGCATTGAGAGGTTAGTGTTAGAACTGGTTGGCCAGGTGTCAGGATAATGTAACTGGCTGAGATATCATGCTACAAGTCTGCAGCAAGATGCCCCAGTGCTAGACATTACTATAAACTGTCACACTGCAGACATTGTAGCGATAAATCTGAAAAATTGTTAAAGCTATGTTAAAAATCCAAATCACACACATATACCCTTGGCACCAATGAGTTTGTGTTCAAAAAAACTTCTCAAGAAAGGCCACCCCTCTAATGTAACCAGCGGACAATATATTATTGCAAAAATGTCAAATTTATCCCTCACAAATGCCACATTTTATTATAAATATGTGTTATATTATTTCAAACAGTAAGATAAGTAATCAAATTATCTTCCAAAATGTCTGTTTCCGGATGTCAGGTTTTCATTACTAAAATATGTGTTGGCTAAATAACATGTACCAATAAAGTTAGTATTATTAATGCAGATGTTAGAAATGGGGTCAGCAATGTTTTGATACAGTTTTGGGCTTCACACAGCAGGGGTCTTTTTCTTATTACAACCAGATGTAACTGTCAAAATCATAACATGGTCAGCATAGGCTAAATATAGATTTTGTGAATTAACAGAGAAATTTATCTTGAATAAAATAGGGTACCAGACAAAGACTGTAAAATAACATGAAAGTACATGTATCACATCCTTGATAAACAAGGAATTTTGTTTACTTTACCAAAGTTTCATCTGCATAATTAAATTTCAATACTGTAAAATTAGCAACATAGGAATAAATTGTTACAGAACTTTAACATGTCACCACCTAAATGGAGAAATAAAACTCCAGAAGGAAAAGTATTAAGTTATTTGACTTGACGACAATGGGGAGAGTTCACATGCCTATAAATTTTATGGTGGGAAAACTCAAACAACATGGTATGGTAAGGAGAATATTCTGTAGCCATGGAAAAATGGAGTAAATGGAAAGAGAATTATTTTAGATATGAACAATGTATGTACCAAGATTTAAATAATGTTTTTTAATGGTTTTGCAATGTGCATGCCAACAATACCCAACTCAAATTTCATGCCTAAGAATAATACTATTAATTTATGTTACCTTGAATTAAATTTGTTTATATGACAATAAGAATATTTTAATAATTCTTATTTTAAATGAAGATATTAACTGTTTTAAGTTATATGTAGATTTCTTACTTTGGTGACAGCTTAACTGTGTAGTCATATTCATATCTGACAATGTACTTAACTTCTCAATTACATTATGATTTCATCAGCAGACTGATGTGATCTCTACTGTCAACATCACTTAATGCAACAGAGAGTGATTTTAACAGATTGTCCTAGGTATGTTGCAGGTTGAAACAGCCCTTGTCCTTGTTTATCATTGATTTGTGCGTACCAATCAATTCATTAACTCCCCTCCCCCGCTCAAACCAGGCCTTTCTCGATCTATTTTAAGCTCGTTTGAGGTATCACGGCACATCCACAATGTTTGACCTGGTCATACTATAACTAGGAACTCCATAACAATCATAGAATAAGCCTGTTTAGAGTAGGGGGCTTAAAGAATTGATGTACATCCATGCATACAAACTGATGCTGAAGAGGGATGGGGGCAATTACATCCTGCCACATACCTGGGACAATATGTTAACATCGCACACTGTAACTACATGGGAAGACTGCCATTCAACACTAAGTCACTTTCAAGATCTTAAAAAATGTAGGCAACATATTTTCATTTCTTGTGAGAGGTATGCATTATTTGGTAACATTGTAAAGACAAATTCAGGTTTCTTTAAATATTCTCATAACCCTTTACCTCATTGAGTGTACAACTTTTTAGATATACATGTAGCCAAGTTACCCAGTGAAGTGCGATATATATAGAACAACTATTACCTATTCTGCTGTATACACATGGACCTGTTAAGCAGTGAAGTGTATGTTATGTTTAACAGCAATTTTAACCATTTTACATTTTTGGTACACATACACTATGTATGGAAAGATTTATGAGTAAAATCTGGTCGTTAAGAATTTATAATTATTTTTCACAGAAGAATTTTTTTAATGTGCTTTAAAATCTTAAAGAGATCTCATTCACCATCAAGTTAGTGAAGCTGCCATTTCTTATACTCAAAACTTAGAAGTTCTTTGTCTGCATCTGCATCATTAAATCAGTTGAATTTGATAATTTATAAAAACTAATGGATTCCTACATCAGCATCAGAGCACTTACCTAAGTTATTGAAGCTTTCATAGTTGTGATTCTGATTGTGAAAACTTAAGTACATGAATGAAATCATCTGCGACCGCCATTTTGGAATATGCAGAATACGACCTACTTACTTTAAATAGCAGATTTCGACCAGAGCATAAACATTGGCCCCATGATCTGATGTAATGGTTATTTACACCAATTTAATGTAGTATCTAATAGGGGTTTTCCACAAAGGTTGCGCTACAAAAACCTGCTCAAAATGGCTGACATTTACAGCAGGCATCAAAAGGCACTTACATGCGAATCAGGTAGAAGCATAAGAAGCATAAAAAGGCACTTATATGCGAATGGAGTAGAGGCGTCCAAAGGTGCCTGTATGAGGTAAAGGGATAAGCAAGTTTATTCTCACACCGATGATTATACAGGTAAATCAAAAGGTAGTTAAAGGCATTTTCACTATTATTTATAAAATGCTGAATAAAATGTTTAAAGAGTAATATGTGGTCTGTTTTTTGATTCATTGTGGTGTTCTTACAAATCATGGCTTGAATAAATGCAATGTTGACTCAAAATTCAAGCAAATCCAAAGGTATGTTAACAATATTTCTAGAGGTATTTAAAACCTGAAGTATACAAGGTTTTAAGATCATTTCAATGAAAATAAAACATCTTGACTGTGAGCCAGATTAATTTAGCAAATATCCAAGGCAGTATTTTGTGCAATTCATCCCCTTGAAGATTTTGGCTGGTATCATCACTGAAATGCAGGTAGCGTTTTACCTGGACAAACATATCACATGACATAATTTCTCCAAAATTTGATCCAACAAGCCAAAATTTCTCACTCTTATACCAATAATGTTCATCTCTGTTGAATTTCCTAACCTCCATCAATATCAACAGGCCATAAAATGCCTTTTATTTTTTTTAACTTGACATCAGTTGTGTTAACTTGGGTTAGTCTCTCGCTTCAGGTGTGTGTATTGGGATTTTTAAATCTTGCTATTTCTCAAAACACTATCTCTATAAAATAGCTAAAAATATTCAAGGGGCATTTTAGATTCATCAAATACTTGGGTTGGACCTACACATTCCGAAAATATATTACGTTCTGATGGAGATTCTGTCCACTTACAAAATTCAGGTCACAGGTGTTTCGAACACATAGTAGAATTAAAAACCTTAAAATTCCTCATTGTTATCAATGTTGCCAACAATATCACACCACTCTTGTTGTACAGGTTCCCTCTCTTCTTGATTGATCTTTACAAGATCGAAATTGCCATATTTTCAATTATTTCATCCCCAGATAATTCTGATTCATCATCATACAAGTCCACCATTTTGGATGTACTTAAGCACTTTGAAGACTTCCATTTATAGATCGGAAAAAAAACCCTTTCTTGTAAAGAACCTACCTTAAAGTCCGAATGTATCCAAAAAGTATGCAAATGAATCACTGTATAAATGAAATATTTACTATGGGAAATCCCAGACATTGACCAATCAGAATTTATCACCAAATTGAAATACCGGTTTACAGTGTGGAGCAGGAGTCATTGTTCCTGAACCGCGTTACCAGTTTGTAGTGTTGAAATGGTTAACAATGTATGATGCATCCAGCAGTGTCACACAGCAATACAGCCTTTGCATCATAACATTTTATCATAAACAATGTATGATACATCCAGCAGTGTCACACAGCAATACAGCCTTTGCATCACAACATTTTATCATAAACAATGTATGATACATCCAGCAGTGTCACACAGCAATACAGCCTTTGCATCATAACATTGTATCATAAACAATGTATGATACATTCGGCAGTGTCACATAGCAATACAGCCTTTGCATCATAACATTTTATCATAAACAATGTCTGATACATTCGGCAGTGTCACACAGCAATACAGCCTTTGCATGATAACATTTTATCATAAACAATGTATGATACATTCGGCAGTGTCACACAGCAATACAGCCTTTGTATCATAACATTTTATCAAAAACAATGTATGATACATTTGGCAGTGTCACATAGCAATACAGCCTTTGCATCATAACATTGCATTATAAACAATGTATGATACATTCGGCAGTGTCACACAGCAATACAGCCTTTGCATGATAACATTTTATGATAAACAATGTATGATACATTCGGCAGTGTCACATAGCAATACAGCCTTTGCATCATAACATTGCATTATAAACAATGTATGATACATTCGGCAGTGTCACACAGCAATACAGCCTTTGTATCATAACATTTTATCAAAAACAATGTATGATACATTTGGCAGTGTCACATAGCAATACAGCCTTTGCATCATAACATTGCATTATAAACAATGTATGATACATTCGGCAGTGTCACACAGCAATACAGCCTTTGCATGATAACATTTTATGATAAACAATGTATGATACATTCGGCAGTGTCACACAGCAATACAGCCTTTGCATGATAACATTTTATGATAAACAATGTATGATACATTCGGCAGTGTCACATAGCAATACAGCCTTTGCATCATAATATTGCATTATAAACAATGTATGATGCATCCAGAAGTGTCACATAGCAATACAGCTTTTGCTCTCAAACTTCTTATTAGCCCTAAATTTAACAAACATGTTACATCATACGATATGCCACTTGTGCTGCCAGCAGCTAGTACAATCAAATACTATTGCAAAAAATTGTGTTACGTCGGTTTCATACCTAATCAACAATAATGTAATATCTTTTATTTACCTGATTGCAAAACTCCTTCACTGTACGTTCTCCCTCGATGAAATTTACAAAAAATTCAGCCTCTTTCTGCAGATATCCAGATACTAACAATCTAAGAAAGATGAAAATAAATACAATAATGAGCATGCTTACAAAATGAGAATCTTCTGGATGAGAATCAGTGAAGTATTTGGTTGAAAATACAAATTTAATGCAAGTCAGATCACAAGAAAACACTTGCAGGTCGATGAATGACCTACAATCAGATTTTGCCAGATACTGTTATATGTTAGTGAGCATTGTTTTAAAAAGACATTTTGTGTAACGGGCTTGAAAATATATAATATAATTATATATTTCTTTGCAAGTCTTACCTATGTTAATGAGTAAGTGAATTGACAACTTAATTACAAAAAAGTCACCTGACTGCAGATATGATGTAATAGTATGAGCACTACTATACAATTTGTATGATAACTTTATGCCCACTCAGATTTAATTTTGTGCCATGACTAATACTTAAAAAGACCTTATTTCTTGTGAGCAATAATAGCTAATGCACATCGATAATTTCACATACTTAATATCACTAGTAAAATCTTACCTTAGATACACAACTATGTAATCGGAAAGGCCCTGATTATTGAATATATCACTCAATTCTGTCACAGAACACTGCTTTTCAATTTTTTCTATCACATCCATGAACTAAAATATAAGAAACACACTACATAATTGGCTGGTGAGCAGTTCAAGACTCATATCATGGGACTATTGGCTGGTGAGCAGTTCAAGACTCGTATCATGAGACTATTGGCTGGTGAGCAGTTCAAGATTCATATCATGAGACTATTGTCTGGTAAGCATTTATTAATGTGAACCACGTTTCACGAATTCATTCTCTTTTGATGCACACATATGTAGTGGACCTGTCTAAACTGTTAAAAAAATGGTGCCAGATATTATGAGAAATGGGCTTTGTAGATACAACTCATGGATGCTATATGACTGAAAAATGTTAGGAGAGGGATTTTGTTAAACTTAAAACTATGCTGCATTCAAAAAAGGACAAATCATTAGTACTTTACAAATTTTGAAAGAAGAATTTGATAGTAATGTAACACAACATTCAACATATGTGTACTTCATGACCATTCATGAAAGTTTGACATGTACACTAATTAAGGTTTCTGTTATACATAAATAATTTATAAATTTGTATCTATACTCTTGTACCAACAAATCCACATGGATTTAGCCAATCTGTAACAAGAATTTTAACTGAAGATCCAGGTAAGTAGCAAGGATACATGTAATTTTGTCATATAATTTTCTGTAATTGTGACATGTAATATACACTTTGCACTACGGCTAAGATCACCTTTTATTTTGCCACTTAGTCATAATTATGCCTATACTTCATTTGGTTTGTTGGCATGTATGAACCTACACCAATGTAGTTCAGGTTCACATTTAATATAATTTTCTTTTGCTCAGGTAGAACATCATTTGGGTCAATGGATACCATATAAAAGTTTCCTAAAATTATGACATTTCTACCTTGAATATGTGACCTTTCCCAGAATCAAAGCTATTCCAGTATAATATATAATAGGTAAGTGAACATGGCAAGGCACATTCTAACTCTTAGTCACCCAATGAAGACATCTGTATAACTTTCATTAGAACCGAGTGCTCAGACTAGCTTGGCATATCATTTTTTTTTAGTACAAAGTATGTGTAAATGAAACAGTGGGCAAAGTAACAGCATAATTCAAGACTATCACTTAAACTCACAATGCAGTCATTTTTGTAAAACTCAATGTCACTCAATGCTTTTATTGTTCAGATTCACTATATAAATTCATATAATTATCTGCCAAAAATGCAGTAATCTAAACAAGAACAAAAAAACAGCAATAACAAAGATCATTTTTTGAAGTAAAATGAAGAAGAATTGGACCATCAAAGTAATAAGGTATGTATAAACACTAGACAAGTAATTATCTTGGTGCATTACATATATTTTTGTAACTACTGTAATAGCAACAGGTGTCATATTTACTCCAACAGTTCATGCATGTACATCTGTGGTACTTAGGCATGCCATCTTTAAGGCTTGATAAGTGAATTTTGTACACTTTTATGCAACAAATCATTTGGAGTTATTTCTTTACAAATCAAAATTTATTAATTTGAAAAACTTCACTCAGTATTAAGATGAGATACTGGATTATGTTCCACAAGAATTGTGTCATAAGTAGCTCTTATCTGCACAGTTGTTATAACTTATCAAATATTCTCCCATTCCATCAGCTTTTATAACTTATCAAATATTCTCCCATTCCATCAGCATTACCAATGATTAACCTGGCTGGGATTGAAGAGAAACTCTTTTCCAAATCTACCATTAGATTCCTATCATACAATAAAGATTCAAATCTTAACATTTAATACAATGAAATATGCTTCATCACAATGAGATATGGGACCATAATAATGCACTTTATTCTTTTAACACTTTTTCACAACAAATTTTAACAACTTATACAGTGCACATATACCAGCTTAATGAAATACAAAAGAGAATACTGATAAATTTAGAAACCATTTTTATATTGTTGAAAAATGAAGGGTTTATAATTTCAAGACATTGATACACAAATAGTTATGTTAACCAAATTAAGAGAAAATGTGTAAAATCTTTTAAGAAAATCTGCTTAAGAATGTAGCCACTTACACTTTCATGGAAATCTTCTATTGTGAACTGAGGAAAACCTAAACTAACCAACTCATCTCTACTCTTCTGTGCCACATCTTTAAACCTTCAAAAGAGAAACATTAAAATACAAAAATATTAATCTCAAAGCTCTCTAACATACAAATCACTTCCTAACCAAGCATGAAAATTCAGTGTAAACAAAGAGACTGCTCACTGTCTTCTTCCAGTTTCTGGAAAAGTTTATTTTCAGTGAAGGGGCAAGGGTTCTAACATAACATAGAAGGTAAAACATGCATCATCTGCATCCAAAACTAGCAAGGTTAAGTTTTAGTATTTTTTCCAAAAACAGTGGGCCCTGAGTGGCAGAGTAGTGTAAGCGCTCTTATTTATTGATCACTGCCATCTCACCTCTTTCGGATTTGGCCAATGTGGGTATGAAAGAAATCTTTCTGGGGTTTTCCTGTGTTCTTCCTTCACCATTAATACTGGCTGCCATGTAAAGCCCATTGTGTGCTGAAAAATGGTGCTACATCCAACAACAACAAAACCAAAAACAGTATTTTAAAAAAAACTGGCTAGTGGTTTAATTCTTATGTACATGGATTCAAAGGGTAAAAACTCCTAAAGTAACAGAAAATTTACAGAATTATTTGGAGCTCATCAACAATGATGAACTATGTCACTCCTGTCACCTGGAAAAAAAGATACTTCCCCAAATAAATATGGACACTGTATTAAAAAGAAACAATCAGTGGATGCTGAAATCTATTGAAGTCCCAATCATTCAACAATTTTACACCAAAACACAAAAATGCAAGCGAGCAAGCTATAGAATACAACATTTTACTTTTCTTTACCAGAAAAAAACTGACAAACACCTGTTTGAAATTTAAATGAGGGATCCAAAATAGACATCTTCAATTAATGCCATTTATGCCAACAGTTTATACCTGTGCTGACAATTAGTTCTTTAGAATATTCACTTATGTTATTTATTGTTACAGTATCGGAATATTTGATATTCACATAATCATTCCTTCAATGTTAAAATTGTGCTTACTTTCATACCAACTAAATCCCATACTGAAAAATCACCGATAAGAAAATCTCATCCTGAAATACCAATTATAAGAACAATATACAGGTCTGGTCATGTGACCATCTATAAAAGATACAGACTGTTTAGCATTGTTAACAGATGATTACTGATGTTGTGGAACCTCTGTAAACTGACACTTTTAACAGACATTTACTTAGCAATTAAAATATAAATTAAATAAAAACTTTTAATATAGTCCCTTATATAGATTGGTTCCCCGCTTGAACACTCCCCAGACCATCGGCCACCTGCTTATTATGGCCAGAATCCCTTGGCTTGGTGAGTTTGTATTCAAAAGTGCCCCTCAAGAATGGACAAAACTGTTATGTGACCAGTGGCCAGCATATTAGTACAAAAATGGAAAATGTTCCCCTCACCAGTGAACACTTTATTTCAAATGTGTTCAAAACTAATAATTAATTCATGTTGTAAGGTAAGTAATCAGATTATTTCTACTGTTAATACCTGTCTGGTGATGTGAAGTTTCCATTACTGAAAAAAGTGTTGGCTAAGGTACATGTTAATACTAAGATTAATATTATCTAAACAAGCAGACATTCCCAGGAAATGGGCTCAACAATGTTGAGATAAAAATTTTGGGCTTCACACATTTGTTGAGTTCTCTTTGATGATTACAACTGGATGTAATTGTGAAGGTCATAACATAGTTAGCATGGGCTAAATATAAGTTTTGTGTGTGTGTGCACGCATGCAGACACACACACATACACACAATTCTTGAACAAAACTGGGTACCAGATAAAGACTGAAAAATCATGTGACTATGTCTATTGCTTCCTTTATAAAGAAAGCATTTCATCCACTCTAAAAATTTCGTCTTACTAATTAAAATGCATACAGTTAGCAAAATTCAAATAAATCATTACTAAACATTAACATGTCATCATGTAAAAGAGATGTATTACTTTAGAAGAAAGTTGGTTATTCAACTTGATGATGTGGGGGAAGGGGGACTTGCCTAACAATTTTATGTAGAAAAGACTCTAATAAAACAATCTTACACTGAAAAGACTCAAATAAATAACATTATAATCAATAAGGAGGCAATTCAGCTGCAGTGGGACAATGGAAAGAGAATTGTGTATGTACCAAGATTTAAATGATGTTTTGAATGGTTTTGCAATTTGCATGACAACAACACCCACTCACATATCAAGCTTACATCAAGAATAAGAACTGTTAATGTATATTCAAATGAAATAAGTGTGGTGTGGTGTTTATAATTTTTAATGAAGTGTAGCTTTAACAATTTTTCAGTCATATCGCTACGATGTCTGCAGTGTGGCAGTTGATAGTGATATCTAGCACTGGGACATCATGCTGCAGACATGTAGCATGATGTCCCACCCAATCACATTATTCTGACACCAGGCCGACCAGTACTAACACTAACCTCTTAATGCTGAGCATCAAGCGAGGCAGCTGTTAGTACCATTTTTGTAAGTCTTTGGTATGACTCGACCAAGGATAGAACCCTCAACCTCCCGTATCTGAGGCGGACGCTCTAGCCACTAGGTCTATTCTTAAAACAAGAACCTTTTAGTAATGTTACTTTTAAACAAATATATTAAATGAAGATCCTAATTGCTTTGCAGTATGCAGCTTTATGCTTTGCAGTATGCAGCTTTATGCTTTGCAGTATGCAGCTTTATGCTTTGCAGTATGCAGCTTTATGCTTTGAAGTATGCAGCTTTATGCTTTGCAGTATGCAGCTTTATGCTTTGAAGTATGCAGCTTTCTTAAAATGTACATTACATATACTTCTTACAAAACATTTAGTCCCTCTCTGGAAAGGACACCCGTCTTATGATGCAAAAGGGATGGCCATAAGAGAAGGAGGATCACTGTAATGATGAAATTTACTAGGATATTTCAAACACGCTACATATAGTTGAGATATGATCAGCTAACAACATAACCAGTATATATATTCAAAATGTTAGTAGTTTAGTGCAACTTTTTTAATGCTGCTATATCAATTTGAGATTCAGCTGCTAAGAAAGTAACCAATCTTAAAAAATTTAAAGAATATTTTGGAAGAACCTTTCATCTAGTAATAATGCTTGGTTTTCTGGTACAAAATTCATACTAAAGTTGAAATTAGCTCGTATTTTAACCATCCAGCACAAGAAATTATCCTGTTTGATATCTTAAATGCTACTTAATTATGAATTTTACAACATTATTATGAAGCCATTTTGATTCTGAATGCATTATTCAGATTATTTACCTTATAATAAAAAAACATAAGTCTATATTCAACTTACATAATATTTTTCTGATTCAAAGAATGTAGTTCATACCCTAAGTTTAAATTTTACTGCTTAAAGTGGTTGGTATCTTGCACATTAAAGTACGAGTGTACAGACTTATTTTTACTAGGTGACCATCGGCATCACAACCATGTACCTTACAATATATATAGGCTGTCCATTTATTACAAATATTGCACATACTATTTTTCAAAATTAAAAAAACATCTGTGTAGGCACAACAAGGTTTAGTTTGAAATTTATAAGGTTCAAAGGCTAATAATATTCCTCAACTGGATAGTAACTGCATGTGTCAGGTAAAATACTTTTAAAGATCAGAAGTGTGTTACGATTCTGGAGCCAGACTTTTGTTTTGTTTTCTATCAGCCATATCTGAAACATACATGGTAAAGAAACAGCAAATGATCAAGAGGAAAGAAACACTGATCACCAATGTCATGCACAGAGAGAATTCTACCCAGATTTACAATCATGAAAGATGAAAATCCATCAATCACTGAAAAATTCTCACCTATATTTTCAGATTATACTTTTAACAATATTTTAATAAAATTACCAAAACATAAAGAGCAAGAAAAAACTTATTGTGCATCTACAAAAATCAAAAATTTTTGTCCCAGTATTAATAAAATCTTTCAAGCAGTTTATTATGAGAAATAGTGAACTCTGTCACAACAGACAGACGAACAGACTAGTACATGGGTGCTATCACAATTTACCTCATCTTTGCTTAAAGCATACATACACCTGTTGAGGAAAAAGTGTAATCCAAGTGGACAAAAAGAATAATCTGAATAGAAAAAGAGTAATCCACATATAGCATGATAAAACTCATAAGCATGTGTCCAAAATTATTTAGTTACCTTTTCAGTCTCTTAACATCTATAACTACTTCAAGTTTTCACATGTAGCACTTTTAGCTTTAAAAAGCTACAGACTCTCATACTGCATTTCAAAACACTTTGTACAAGCTGAGACTATGAATGTTTTGCTCAAAGTAGAGCACTAAGTACTGGGTTTATGAGCCTGGATCTGAATTTAGTTTTATTTTTGTTAACAATACTGAACAATCAAAGTCAGCATTAGAATGGTAAAAGAACAAATATTCCTTTCATAACCTGACAGTGACGGAGAAAAGAAAATTTATATCTTCCAGTTATTGGGTCTTTTAGCTGGGAAATAAGGTTCCATTGCAGATCAACTCTGTCCACTGGATGTACATTGTCAGGTAGAATGGCAACATGATGATTGTGAAGTTCTCCTAATTTATCAGCAGCCTTTACTGCAGCAAGGTGCATCATATGACAGGGACAACCTGATATATACACTGATGGAGAAATTTTTCAAAATACAGAATGCAACTCCTTTATGAACTCCAGTCATCACTTATCCTTTATCAGCTACTGAAAACCCAATACAGACCTGCCAACTTATATTTACTGAAGTATTATCAAGCAAATCAAAATGTTTTCTCCAGTGGAATTTACTGTTAATTCTGGTATTGAAAGAATTGCACTCTGACTTTGCCCTTTTGTTGTCCGTGTCTCTTAAACAGACTGAGTAAAACTTTTTGTCGTCATAATCACTACTCCTCTCTGATGCAATATCAAATGGATCATATTTCATGGCCTCTGCAAAATTTCAGTATCTTTTAAATAACAATATAAGATGATTTTGTTCTTGCATATGTTTGCATATTTTTGTCAATTTTGGAATCAGGAAACACCCGTTTGAACAAAACACCAATGTAGTCTTCTACCACTAGGGGTAGTATGTGTTCTTTTAAAAACTCGGTAAACAGCACCTCTGCATTTATAAAATTTGTATCCACAATTGAGCTCTGATGTAAAAAAGAAGTTACCTTAGTACTGGAGTTAGTAAAAAAAAGGCTAATTCAAGGTTTCTTTGTTTTAATACCAAAATTAATACTAAAATCCTATCCACACTGCCTGCAATGGGTGTGAAGCTGCCCTAGAATGGAATGTTGTATTATGTAATTCATGTAATCATCTCTTTGTTTTTTGCATTTTTCTAATCCATCTATGAAATAATCTGAAAAAACATTTATACTCCTAACACATCCATCAACAAGAATAAATCTGACCAGACTTTTAGTGCCAAATACTTACAGACTGGTTCTGTACCAGATATGCAATAGAACAAGTAATCTGTGAACAAAGATCACAAATTAGAAAACACGTCTGTTCTCTCCTAACTAAGCCATACAACTGAGCTGTTATAAATAGAAACCTAGGTCACAGTCTGAAAATAGAATCAAGCATTGTTCTTGGAAATAGGGCAGCAGCTAAACATAGAACATATCACTGTTAAGAAAGTGCATGCCAGTCTTTGGACAAGCATACTCTTATTGTGTAGTTAGGTAGAAGTGGTCATTTCTAGAATACAGTCTGTGGGATTATTAGTATATTAATATAAATGAGAAAACAACTTATTGATTTTTTTGGAGCTGGATATATCGAATACACATTATCCTCATACATTTACGTGTAAGGAATAATTTAGTGAAAAAAGTGTAACAATTATTTCAAAAGTTTAATGGTTGGCATGTATGTGAAAGGCAAGGATAATAATGTCTCCTTACTGGAACAATGTCAGTTGAAAAGCAAAGAGGCAAATAAAAACCATGTTGCAAAATTTTTTGATGAATAAACACTTTATTAATTTCTGGAACCATACTATACATTAAATGCAAGCAACATATTTCTCTTTGTAAAAAAAATTGATATTTGTTTTAGAAAAAGCATAGGCATAGATAAATACAGTATGCCTCAAAATGTATCTTCAAAGCAGAGAAGCCTGTTATGCCCCCCCCCTCGAGATTTCATTATTTCAAAAGATGCAAACAAGATATTCTTGCAAACCTTTACAACAGTATTTTTTTTTGAATAATAAAGATTCCTATTTGCAACGCAATATTTGATATAGATCAAAGTAGTCTGCCTTTTTTGGTTGGTGATAAGTTATTCACCAATTAGATTGAGTTCTAAGAATCCAGTGAAGTAGTCCATGCTTTATTCTAAGATGAAGTATAATTCTAAAGCAGAGACTTAATTAGCCATTTAAGGAAAGAAAATATCTCTAGAAATACACAAAAAGTCTCACCTGGGCAGATTTTTGGAATCTGCGAGAAACATTTCTAAGCAAGCAAAGCCAAACGCTCTGTAGAAACAATTCCCATCTCCTCGTGTCCTCCGCATGTAATGGTAGCGTGATTCTAAGTCCTGTTATAAAAATACAGAACTGAGTTATGTATGGATGATCATTTTCAACTAATTTTGTATCATAATCATGAAATAAGCATACATAAAGGGACTAATGCTCTAATAAATGAAAAGATTTTCCAGGACTTCAGTATCTGATTATTTCTTCCTTTTAACTGTTAAGTGCTAAAATCATCTAAGATATTCTTTAGTGATAACAATATTTTCAAATTAGCTGCTGTGATTCACATATTGCATATTCACTTGTTACCAATTTCATGAAGGACAAAGTAGACATTAGAAGTCTTTTGGTAATAACCTCCATTTCATACTGATCATTCATTCAGTGGGAGTGGTGACAACATTATAAGACAGTTGTTGTGACAGCCATATTGGAGGTATAACTAGCACCATTATCATTCATGACTTGGCGAAAACCCCATGTCATAATGATCATCCATTCAGGCAAGGAAACAAGAATTTTTAAGGCACTCTTGCTGAATGTAAGGCACCATTTTCACTCAAGACAAACTGGGTATAATAAAAGGGTAAAAAAATTGGTAAAAAACCAAAACTTGATGTAACCATCTATACAGACAAGAGTTTAGATAACAATATTCTCAAGATATGACTTTCCATGGAGTAGAAGTAGAATTTTAAGTGATATGACCATCCATTCAGAAGTAGCAATAACAAAATGGCTGTATAGGTGGCCATACTGGCTCTCAGACTGGCAGCATCTTCACAGAGGACCAACTAGACATCAGGACACACCTCAATGTTGATATGTCCATCCATGTAGAAGGATAACAAGATTTTCAAGATAGCAGCTATTTTAGATTTAAGATTGGCATCATATTCATTCAGATTCAACTAGACATTATAAGTAGTCTGCTAGTGAAAATCCCATGTTCATACAACCATTCATATAGGTGCAGTGATATTTTCAAGATGGCTGCCATGGTGTGCCATAATGGATTGGCACCATATTCCTTTAGGTTCAACTAGTAATCGTAAGCAATGATTATGATTACTAGTTGCAAATAAGTTTATTCTACTTATTATATTAATGAAAATTTAATAAAAACCATATGTTGATATCACCATTCACTGAGGAGTAGCAACAAGATTTTCAAGATGGCTGCTGTGGTGGCTATATTGGATGACAGTAGTATTTTCAATCAGGTACAACTAGATATTACAAGATGTCTTTTAGCATCATATGGTTGATACAACTATCCATTATGCAGTAGTGTAACAAGGATTTCAAGATAGCCACTATGGTGGCTATAATGGATATCTGAGCAGCACTATTTTTATATAGAACTAACTAGACCATGGGATAAATGTGCATATAAAGTTTCAAGGTCATTCTCCATGTAGTTTAGGAGTAATAATAATAACAAACTTGTGCTAACATATGGACATCCTATAAGCTATCTGGTCAATGACCAGCAGAGCTAAAAATGTGTCACTTCGGATCTATTTCTGTAGGAACAAGTGCCCATACACTTATTTATGTACAAGAAAGACAGTCCAAGGTCAAATCTACAAACAAAATGAAAATTGAGTCTTTAAAAAAATGAGAGTAAAGAAGACTTTACTGCAAAACTGTCAAATGTTTTTAGAGAAAATTTTTAACATAATTTAAATGCAAAGAATAGTTTTCTTTTTATCTTAGTAGTTAGTATTGCTACTTTTAGAAATGTGAGGCTTAAACAAAGGACACAAGCTGGGTATCTATTTAAATTATAGAAAATATTAGACATATGACTTTATATACAGCAAGAAAAATAACTCTGGAAAAAAAATCATTGTAAATTAATAAACAAATGGACATTAACAGAGCTAAATTTGAATACTTAAAACAAAAAAAGGCAGAAAAAAAAATAATCCCAAATAAAGAGTCCCTCAAAACTACTGATGCACTGCTTTTCGGAAAGAATTTCCAGAAATCAAGATAAAATTAGTATTTTCTTTTTAACTGCTGACACCAAATCTGACATTCTTGAGTGACAAGTGTTTCAAATTAGCCACACCTTTAGGACAAATTACACACCATTCAGGAAAATTATAAACAAGATTTTCAATATGTTCATTGTGGATGCCAATTACAAGGTCATATCAGCACCATTATCCAACAAGAAATCATGATGGTAAAAATCCCATATCAGCATGATTTTTCATTTAGGAGGAGTAGCAATATGAAGATTTTCAAGATAGCCACTATGGTGGCTATACCATCTTTCAGACTGGTGCCATGTTCTTCAAGCATCAATTGGACATTATGAGATCAACCAGACGAGGCCACTGTGATTGCCATATTGGATACCAGATCAAATTCTTTTTATTTATGACCAACGAGACACGTTAAAAAGTCTTATGGTGAAAACCCTATTTAAATACGACTTATATACTAGAGGAGAAACAATAACAAGAAGTCTTCTGGTGAAAAACCATGTATACATGCCAACAGAAAAAACCCCTGTGGTAAATAAGCATAATTACTGCTAATATAAGTGGGAAAAAGTGTAATTTGGGCATAAAAAGTGTAATCTATTACATGCCATAATTACAGTACACTTTATGAAAAATTTTACATTTACAGTGTGACCTCACTATTATAGCATACTCCATTATAATACAAATTCAGATATAACATCATACACATGCATATTTCTTGTACACAAAAATTTTCTTTTTTAAAAGTATGAAAAATAATGTGGGAAAAATTTATTATCATCTTGTGGGCGAACTCACATATGAATTCTAAGATAAGAAAATCATGTTATGGCTCCTGAAATTTCATACATAATTTTCTCATACATGAAATAATAACATTTTTCTTCTTAAAAGTATAAAAAAAACATGTACAAGGTTTATTCAAGGATCAATGTTGCATAGTGCATTGTATTTTTCTTCTTGGCAATAAAATATGCAATCTGGCAAATTTATGCGACACTATTGGCTGTCTGAACTTATGTATACAATCTTGGGTTTGGACAGGAGAAATTCTGAGACACCATGAACGAATTCACAAATCTGATATAAAATGCACTAGAATCTATCTATTGTCACATAAAAAAATTTTTGTTCATACTGACAAATCATCTTAAAAGGACTTTGTTATTTCATAAAAAGTTGATTCTGACATCTGGCTGGAGTGCTGTATGCTGTGAGATCTTCACACTATTTTTTTTCTTCACATTTCTCTTAGCAGACATCAACCAGTGGAGGCACTTTCTCATAACTGATCCTTCAGACAAAACAGTGTTGGACTATTAGCCATTCACTAGTAATTAATATATTTATTTCGACTGACATTTGTATGTGGATGACAAGTAAAATTTCTATTCTTTTCACTTGTAGAATTAAATCCTTCAGAACACTCACATTTTCTGTAGTAACTCCTGCCAGAACAGAACACCTGTGTATCCATCGTCTGTTGACCTTTAGTAAATTTCTGACTATGGTGTGGAAGGTAGCATCACTCTGTTACCAGAAATGTAAATGTCTATCCATCTTATGAAGGCAGGAACAATAACTGCCACAGCTGATCAAACGATGGCTAATTAATTTTTTTAAAGGTTCACAGAAAAAAAGTTTTGCTGAAACTTTTAACAAAATTGATCATCTCTGAGGCATCAACCATTGAGTATAAATATTAAACAAATAAAAAAAATCAGTCTTAATGTTCTATAATTATTTGATGTTGCCACCACAAAAAGAAAATGGCATTTATTTAGTCCTCCAAAGCTGTCCTTTAGCAGTGGTTTCAATAACACATACACTCTTCTTAAATAAAAACACATAAATCTTTCATCAAAGGAAGTTTGCACCAAACTTAAATAAAAGCAAAGGAATCCGATGGATTATTGCATTTTCCAAATCAACTGAACATGATTATTGTTCAGTGAAAGTTTCCTTTATGCAGAAATAACTTTATGCTTATGATCACTACCAATGGCAGCATAAAATTCAAATTAAATTTCCAATCTTTCGAAACATTAGATATCTGGCCTTCAAGTTAACTGAAGATGGGATAATGTCTGTTAAACATTTGAATTGGTACACATTTTCATTTAACTATGAATAGCTTCAGGCCCTGGGTAGCCTCTGCAAGATGATAGGTGTCACCAGAATCAAGGCTAATTTAAGTCATTTATATGTAGCATGTAAACTATAGCTACATGCTACTGGTGACAATATAGTGGAGAACTGTTTAGCGACAATCTGATATAGCTCAAACAAGGACATCCAATATTTTATGTGTTATTTGTGTTTTCTTTAAAGAGATTGGGCTGATACATGAATTTTATAACATGCACCTTCTTTTATTCAAATCCTCCCTCACTGCCATTTTTTTAGACAAATGTATCATTTTCTTCAGCTAACTGACTTGGTTATACCATGGTTTGATCTAAAACATGGTGGTTTTCTATGGACCCCAACCAGTTTTATTTATAGCAGGGTCACAATGCTACTAATAGGGTATATGTTTTGCAAAATGCATGGTAGCTGCAAACAGCTCTCCTGGTGGAATTGAAGAGAGTTATTCGCTTAGATCAAATATTATGACATCATTTATGGCACATTTTTCCCTAATCAAACTGGTGGAACTTGTAAAAATACAAGTATTTGTGAAAGCTAACTGCTATGAAACCTGGGATTAAATTGAGAAGTCTGCTGGAAATCTATGTTTTGAATAATATGAGAGTACTTGACTGCACTCCTGGACGATATTTTATGAGCCTGACGGCACGAGGGAATGATCATGCTCCTCAAAACAAACTCTGTAATAATCTGGTTCTGCATCTGGTCAAAATTAGATGGACAAATCCAAATGAATTATAACAAGAATACAAACACAAAAAATACCAATAAATTATTTATATTCAGCACTCAGTTTAATTAGTCTACAGGTGTAACTTTTGCTGAAAAATTGTGAAGTTATGAAGTCTGAAATGAGCATGACATGTGCTCAATCCAAATGCTCTATTAAATTACTCTCATATTCTTCTTTTACAGTTCATAAAATGATGTCCTTTTCTTAATCTGACATGTCTTCAAGTTTGAAAAAGTCCATCTGCTCTAACATTTTCAATCATAACATCCACTAGTCACACCATTAAGTGTTTTGATTAACATCTGGCACCATTTTCTTTGAAAGTATAGACTGGTCAGCTAATTAACTGTCTTATCTATACAATAAAATTGCAATGAATACTTTAAAATTGAAGAAACCTATCTGTTTTCTTAGAAATATGTCCTATACAGTTGCTCTAAATAGAAAAAAAGGAAAGTACATGTATGTATGCTTATGTAGCAGTGAGCTTTTTCAGGATATTCTCAATTTATATGAGTGGAATTAAAGAGATGATAACAAAAATAGCAAAAGCAACATTTTATTGCTTTATTTTTATTCTATTTTTTAATTAATCAAAAATGCATAATCAATATACTGGCAAGATGTAATTTGTGAAAAAATATGTAATGATTATGCCAAAAGTGTAATGACTGGCATATATGCCCATTTTCATACGGCTTTCTGATTCTTTTAACAGTTTTACACACACCTAAGTACCAATCTATATTTAAAAAAAACATGGCACCAAATATTAAGTGAAACAGGCTTTCTCAACGCGATTCATGGATATTATATGACTGAAAAAGGTTAAAGGAGAGGGGATTTTGTAGTACATTATGCATCAGGAAAAGGACAATAAAGCTTTTAAAATTTTTGAAAGAGGAACTCAAAAAGTGATGTAATACTGCATTCAGAATTTGTGACCTTTCAGTGAAAGTTTAACATGTCAACTAGTTAAAATAAATGTTGTTTAACTAATTTATCATTTTGTTTTGTGTCTATATTCTCGTACTAATCCACAGAGATTTAGATGATTTGTGATTTAGCTAATTGCAGAACCAGGTAAGCTGCAAAAATAAATATGTTTGCATACAATTTTCAGTAATTATGTAATATATTGGTTGCTTTTTATGCTCACATAAGTTTTGTATCACTTGTTTTAGTAACAATTATGCTTATACCTCTCAGGAAGTTGGCATGTATAAACTTATAACCTAGCAGTTCCGGTTCACATTTAATATAACTTCCCTTTGATTGGGTTTCTGAGTAACCAATCATTGAGATTTAAGGGTACCTAGTTGCCTTTTCCTAAAATATTGACAGCTTTAGCTAAAAACTGTGGCAGCATTAAAAGCTCTAGATTACAATTGCAAAGGGAACAGCAATATAGTCATCAAAAAATATGGCAATAAATGCTATGATGCAAAAACAATCTTAAACTTTTGCAATAGATTTTTTTTATACTATATCTGCATCAATCGTGTAAAAAAAAATTTGTGCTGTAATATTTTTAATTTTGAAACTGAAGAATTTTTATTGAAGAAGAATCTTACACTTCTGAACTACAAACAGTAAAGTATTTGCTGTCAATCACAAATTCTCTGGGTTCCAATTTTCATTCTTTTCGTGGGTGAGCCAGACCATGCATTCAAGTCTCAACAAAATACAAACCAAGTTAGTATTAACCCCCATATGTAATGGTATGGCAAGTCCAAGTTAGTATTAGCCCCCAACTCCCCATATGTAATGGTATGGCAAGTCCTGTTTGTTTTAATACCAATCTATCTATAGTGATGAGATACATAAATTAATGACAAGAAACAATGTTACTGATTGATAATGATTTAATTAAATTACATTTAATAACCATGAAATTTTGGAAGACTGTAATGACTATCTGATGCTACTGCTATAAATGCAAATTTACGGATGACCTATGCCTTTCTTTTATTCTCCATAAAACCCATATTATATTCACTCATAATAAGTACCTAATGCAATCCAGTGAATTTCAAAACATGACAAAAGAGAAAGCCTTTTTGGTTTAAGAAAATAAAATGACAATCTTAGTTTTTTTTGCATGAAGAAATAAAACATTTTCATAGCATTTTTGTTTCTGTTGATCACATGTAAGTACTATTCCAATGAGTAAATGGAACAGTTTGAAGAAATAAAACATTTTCATAGCAGTTTTGTTTCTGTTGATCACATGTAAGTACTATTCCAATGAGTAAATGGAACAGTTTGAAGAAATAAAACATTTTCATAGCAGTTTTGTTTCTGTTGATCACATGTAAGTACTATTCCAATGAGTAAATGGAACAGTGTTTATTGCTTTCACACATATAAACTAACTCCTGAATAAACAATCTGTAGATGAGTCTCACTTTCTTGAAGCCCATTTCAAGCAGGTTTGTTTAAGCCACACTTTGGAATGTGCCGAGACAAGTCATTGGTTTTGATCATGCCTATGGCTTTGAAATAGTAACATCTGCTCTGTATCATTTCACTTTTACTTTAGTGGACAATGTTTTCATCACAAGACAGATTTATGTGCAAACCTGAAAGCCATTTGTGCAAGAATACTGTCAAAATTTATCAATTTCTGTTTAGTCTTTATGTAATGGCACATCAGCACAATAACCTGGTTCAAGATTACTACTCTGAAAGTTAAATTCTAAAATTACAAATTTACAATTTTTTAAAATATATAAGATGAACCCTTCAAATAACTAATACTTTATACCTAAAAGATAAAAGAATAAGAAACTTGATGATCCAAGCCTATTTACCATGTTTTATAAAACCAGATGAGAATAATATAATATAATACAATATAATATTTAGATTTAGAAAGATAAACAGGTGCCACCAATCATATGCAATGTTAACTCATTAATGTCCACAATCCTGATGACATAAGCATACAAGCATATAGCATAGTGTGGTAACAAACACTTGCTGACAGATGCACAATATTCAATACATTTCATTGTCCTTACTGTCAAATGGTTTTAACAAAACAGACAATAGACAATAGAATTATGCAAGTTGAGTAGTTCTCTGCTCACAAGCAATGCAAGTAGCAAAAAAAGGATAAATTTTAACTTAATTGTTTGTTTTCATACCTTTATTTTCAGCTTAAACACATCATCAGCATCAGCATATTCATCCTTCAGGTTTTGCATACTGAGCCTCTCACTGACTATATTATTCTGTGATGCTATCTGCAAAAAGCAAATTCAGTATGCAGAAATATTGAAATCAGGTAGTGTGTTACACTACAGAATAAAACATTTCCACAAAAGATGATGAAACTAGAATAAAATGATTCATGGCTGAAGGTGAAGTTGAAATAAGTTTATAAATAAAATAATTTGCTGTTATTAATTTTGGAATTTTGCAGGTTCTGTTTTAGGGCTAAAAGTTTGGCCTCAATCATGAAACTGAAAACAAAAAAAATCTATTTTAAAAAAATCAGATGCATTATGTTTTGAAAATTACTATGAGTGTAACAAAAGATCTAGTTAGTGTAAACTAGGCTACAGAACTATTTTAATGTTCAAAATATCTTTGTCAAGTAGCTCTAAAAATAACTCAGAATATCCCAATTTATCTTTTTATGAATAATAATTCCCAATTTCATGGACCTCAGGCACCCATAGAAAAATCCCTGCATTTGATCAGCACCCATATCAGTATCTTCTCATCCATTACTTAGAATTATGACATAGGTTGCATTAAATGGTTAGTACTGAAATATAGCCATTATTTCATTTATATCACATATTTTGTGATCTTTATTTTTTGTTATACATAGCTTACTATCAATAAACTCTTAACAAAAATTAATTCTATGCTTGAAGCTTGTGCCTTTGAACATTGCCATTTAATTAAAGATTCATTAAACTAAATCCACCACAGTAATAGTTTTGAAAACTTTGGGGAGCAGCAGCTCAGCTCAGTTGGCAGAGTGTTAAATTTATTAACCAAGGTTTGTGGATTCAAACACATTTCCAGATCAGCCTGAGTCTGTATTCTCCTGGTACAGGCCATTTGTTTCCCAGTTCCTCAATATTATATCCAGATAACTTGTTAAAAGTTCTATTAAAACTTTGGATTGACAGGTAACCAATCCATCCAGGTTTTGCATTACCTGCAAATACCCAACTCATGTTCAAAGATAAAACAATTTGCCATGTCATACACTGCCTCCTAAGCAGTAATAAAATAAATAAATTACCCCCCTCCCATGGTTGTCAGTGGTGAGAGGTGGTGGGGGGACTGGACAAAATAGGAATGGGGAAAAATAGACCTTGTAAAAACCTACCAGGCCTAGGTTGTTCCCCCTAAAATCATCCATTCACTCCAAAATACTTGGATTTTATTACCAAAAATACATGTATTTTAATTTTACAGTATCATGAAAAATTCTTTTATAGCCTATAATTATCCAAAGGTCGCTATGAGACAACCCACAGGTCATGTGACTTGTCACTATGCAAGTCTAAAGTGATGTTCAGTTTGTGGTTTTATCAATATGGTTTATGAGATTAAGCATGCTATTGGACCTTTAATGGGATGCAGAGCCTCGTTTCAACCAGCAGGGCTAGTTTTGCTCTCTTTGTTGCAATATTATCTAGCATTAATATGGTTGTTAATATGGTTCATGACCCCAAGATCAGGCATGTTTTAAGATTATTGTCAAAATATATTTTTAATTAAATATTATAAGATAATCTCAAAAGTACTGCACTGTTTTTCTCCATTTTGCATGAGTACTCAAGCATCCCTACTGATATTCTTATTGATACCCATATCAAAACATATGTACTTCTGAACAGATTGATGCACATTTTGGAATAAAAACCATACCAATACACATGTGTAAGAATATTCAAATTGATAATCATACTTGTACACATCTGTATCAATACTTGTATCGATAAAACAAATTATTTATAAATCGTAATGAATTGTTGCACCCTTGTTGTCTCTTAGAGACTCGAGACTACTACCTTGAACTGGAAGTTGTCCCCCGAAAAGATTCCTGTGAAAACACAACAATAGGACACTATTTTTTTCTCAGTGCTCACACCTCACACTACCCATATAACTTATCGTCAGATAAGGCTATCAAATTTCATTGGTCACGCATCCATTTACACCAAAATATGCATATGCTCTTGTATGGTATAACACAATAGAATAAAACACAATATAATAAAACACAATATAATAAAACACAATATAATAAAACACAATATAATAAAACAACATCATAAAAGAACGATATCAATTACTTGTATATATACAAAAATAATTGATTCACATCAGCACATACTCATAATTTGATTATACTGACAATAGCACAATGATCAAGACACATCTTTACATCACAACTCATACCAAAATATACAAATATTCAAATATCTATGCTCTGATATATCTATTTTAACTAATCCTGCATACATCAATCTTTTCCCTAAACTCCAATTCAAACATGCATGAATGCTAACACACATTACTAAAGGTAATGGTTACCACGAAGTAACCTATCAATGACTTATAATATTAATTCTGATGAACTAGCAATCTACATAATCCTCTAAGTAACTCAAATTCATGTCTCAAATAAGCTTATAAATGAAACACTACAAGGTAATCCTACATACTAAGACAATCCCAGTAATTGAGTAAATATAATATCAATACTTACAATTATGATGCCATAATATTTTGCAAAATAACTACCTTCTGAAGCTTTCTTTTCTTTGCCCGAAATTCTTTGTCCTATGTCTCCTGCAAATTTATGAGTGGCATCTCTTGGAGTGGAGTATAATTCTTGTGACAGCAACATGCACTCCTCAAAATCTGCCCAGATATACTGAACACCAACCCTGCAGGCTTCCCTTTGATCTCCGACCAATGTATAACACCTGGGTGAGAGCTACAAGATTGGACTGGAGAGTTTCTGGTGACTTACATAATCACTTAATACTGGCTGGCATCAATACTTATACATCAAAGCTTTGAGTACCCCCTGTATATGCATGGGCTAGCCCCAGACTGAATGAACATGACACATTGTAGTTTAGCAAATGATAAGAGTGATGGAATGATGGCATACCTTTCTTACATGTCCCTTTATGACATGCATATTACTTACTTCATTCTCCATGACTCTGATCTGGGCCAAAGTGGCATCATCATAATTTCTCTCTGGAAAGGTAAACAACACTTTAGAATGCAGAAGTTAATTCATATGTTTTTTAAATATGCACAGCAAATCTGTGGGATATTTCATTGCATGTATGTATGTATGTATGTATGTATGTATGTATGTATGTATGTATGTATGTATGTATGTATGTATGTATGTATGTATGTATGTATGTATGTATGTATGTATGTATGTATGTATGTATGTATGTATGTATGTATGTATGTATGTATGTATGTATGTATGTATGTATGTATGTATGTATGTATGTATGTATGTATGTATGTATGTATGTATGTATGTATGTATGTATGTATGTATGTATGTATGTATGTATGTATGTATGTATGTATGTATGTATGTATGTATGTATGTATGTATGTATGTATGTATGTATGTATGTATGTATGTATGTATGTATGTATGTATGTATGTATGTATGTATGTATGTATGTATGTGTTAGCTCATTTTTCTAAATTCACATTAATCATTACCAAAGTCAACCATGACAATTTAATATGATGAGTGGCTGGCTGGCATTTACTCTCATTTGGCAACTGAATATTTTAAAAATATATTTTCTCAACTCACACACACATATTTTTTAACAGTCATCACATAAAGTAAAAATAAACTAATATTGTCAGTGATGAATGTGTTGATTTTTGGGAAAAGCACCAAATTATACTCCAAATCAATGTCAGTAGCATTCTTGCAAGACAATCATATCAGTTTCAACTCTTTGTGTGCTTGATGATAGGTGTGCAGCCACTTTACTGATTTGTAAGTCAGTGTGCTGAGCGGCTTTAGTCTTATCTACTCATAAAAATTATGAGAATATTCATATAAGTTTAATATAACTCCTGGAATGCACAGTGCTCTCAAAATTGAATTTGGACTGATGCTCTACTTTCAGGAATTCATTATAGGACCATTTCTTTAACTGCTAAGTGTTGAAGCTATTGATATTAATATTGATCTTAAAACCATTTTCATTTTGGACAAACTAGATATTATTAGAAGACCATGGTGAAAACACCATCCCAATATGCACTATGGATATTTTTATGCACACAATTCATGCTAACAATAGACAGAGTTTGTAGCAAAGTTAATACTGTATGATATGAATACAGTCTATCAATTCATTTGAATGCTGAGGTATATCTGAAGCTATACAAGTTGAGTTATAATGGCAAAATTGAAGTATATACCTGGCAATATT
The DNA here is from genome assembly GCA_016746295.1 of Potamilus streckersoni. NCBI lineage: Eukaryota > Metazoa > Mollusca > Bivalvia > Unionida > Unionidae > Potamilus > Potamilus streckersoni. The sequence continues at coordinate 2,565,517 of JAEAOA010002348.1, read as the reverse complement.
GAAAATTTGTAGTATTTTTGAAGTCATAACAAAACAATTTCTCATGTATCGGTTTTGATTTCTAACACTGAAAAAGAATGTAATTTATGCCATATAACATTTAATATGTATCCAATTTTGAAACTAATATTGGTGCATGAAATCAGCATCTAAATTCACATCACAAATAACAGAATTGTCTGGTTGTTTTTTAGTAGCGCTTTTAACACTTTAGCTAGAGTATGACAAGGTAAACTAAATTTCTTTTACACAGATACTGAGAAAGTTACAATGAAAGTATGTGTGCATGATTTGGATTTTTTAAATGTAGCTTCAAAATAATGTTTCAGTCATATTGCTATGATGTCTGTGACAGTTTATAGTGATGTCTAGTACAGGGGCATCATGCTGCAGACACTTAGCATAATGAGCTAACCTGTCACATTATCCTGACCCCAGTCTGACCAGTCCTGACACTGACCTTTTAAGGCTGAGTGCCTAGCTATTAGTTCCATTTTTATGTCTTACAATGAAGTAGATCCATATGAGTAACTCAGTATAGTAAATCTAGTGAAATATATTTAATGCAGGTGTGCACACAAATCTTCATAAAACATCAGTCTGAAACCATAATTGAACCTGTCATGGGATAATAATGGAAGACATTGCTGTGTATAAGCATTACCTCTTTACCTGACAGCCTGATTTGTAATTCATTAGGCACATAAATTTAGGAATATATATAAAATTCTGTAGAAAGCAAAGTCTAAATATTTTGTGATAAGATTTAGCTAAAAATAATTTTTTTTAAAATCAGAAATAAGAAACATCTGGGACAATGCAAATGTGAAATTTGAGAAGCACTGTAAGGTCACGGCTTTCTTACACAAATTTTTAAAAGCATAAATCTGCACTCCAATCCATGGATTGAAGTCCATAAGCTAGAATGAGTTAAATCCTCAACATCACATGCATGGCACCGCACATCATTTTTGCTATATACTGATTCAGTGGTTCATTTATATCTCCATTGTAATGCTTCAGTTCATTATCAGTGAATAGTAACTGTCATGTTTTATTAGTTGTTGTTGTTGGGCTTAACGACATTTTTCAGCACATGATAGGCTATTCATGGCGGCCAGTATTAATGGTGGAGGAAGAAACCGGAAATCACCGGAAAGAACCACCGACCCACGAGAAGCTACTGGCAAGCTTTCTCACATATCCACATTCACCGAATCTAATCCTAGACTAACCCAAGCAGACAGGTGAGATGGCAGTGATCCATAACGGACAGGGCTTTAGACCACTCTACATCAAAGTCATGAGGTTTTAAATGGTCAGTCCCTTAATTCAGGTCTATGTGCCATTTGTGACAACACCATGTCTTTTGGCCATACAACTTTGTATAAGCACATCAGAAACAATATATTGTAATTAATTATAATTGATAAGATACATTACAAATAGGTATAAATAATTTATCAACTACCACTAGAACATGTAATTTAATTCTCCACTTTTAAAAACTTCACCAAAAGATTCACATTTAATTTTGAATGAATTCCCTAAGATGTGATAATTACTTGTGATAAGGTTCAGTTCACTCATCCATAATATCAGGTATGTGGTCTGAATGGTTTGAAGACACCTGTGCATGTGGATGCCATAGGGGTTGCTTCAAAAATGTTTGAAATTATCGTCAAGTTTTCAAACTATTTTTTTAAGTGGGAGAAGACTCAGTATTTGTACCTATTAGTAATTACAACACTGTAATCTAGGTACACCTTTCAGTTAAAATAAATTACAATGCATAGTTTCTTCTGTGGTCTTTTTAAGTTATATGGCCAAAATACACTATAAGTTATATGGCCAAAATACACTGCATTAGTAACTCTCTATCCAAATATAATTTCAAATAGGAATATACTGCATATGAATGATAAATTCAAACACGCACACAAACATACATTCTTGCCTTGCTCAACTCTCATTTTTTCCTACTTTGTCCAAAAGGATATGGCACTTCTCCTAAAAATTTAAGTCTAGCTTGACCCCTGATAAATGCTGTGTTATTTACATAAGGTAAGGTAAAAAAATGTATGTAATTTTATTTTGCTTTATATATATATATATATATATATATATATATATATATATATATATATATATATATATATATATTGTGAGTTTTTTAAAAGTCTTTTTTATCATGGGGAAAAAGGTGGTAGGGTCAGCAATGAAAAATAATGATGGTCAACCAACCGGAAACATGCATATTTTTTATTTATTTGACCTAACCAAATTATAGTGAAAACCATGATATAACCGAACAACAGTATATTGGAAATTTCTAAATAAAGGTGTTTTGAGAAGGAAACAAGATTCAACACTTAGCTTCTCTCGTTTTCATTCAACTCATGTTGTTATACATTAGAATGAGTTGGGTCATGACATCGATGGTGGCAGAAAATTGAATAAGTAAACAAATTAATTACTTGAGAAACACTCTTATGTGTTGGTAAATTAAAAGAAAAATAAACTTGTTTATTCATTTCATATATAAAACTAACATTTACTGAGTTTATTACTCTAAATGCTAATGTTTTATCCGATCCCTTTGTCTTTGGCAAATAATCCGCAGTCAGTTAAAGTTAATTATAATTATTTCATCTGAAAACATGAAAGTAAATTATTTTGATCGCGCGTTACAGTTAATTAGAATTGGAATGAGAATAATGGTCTTGGCTTTGGATTTTGGAATACCACACACAGTTTCCTTTAACTTAATTTATATCTGCATGGTTTTGTCATGCGAGCTTTTGTCGAGGTTGTTTAGCATTGCGCTCATATGTGGGCATAAAAAAATGTTGTCATTTTTCAGCACAAGATAGGCTATACATGGTGGCCAATATTAATGGTGGAGGAAGAACCCTGGAAAACCCCAGGAAGAACCACCAACCCACGAGAAGCTACTGGCAGGCTTTCTCACTTTCACGATAAGGAATTATCGTGGGATATAAAATGTGGAAAATAGTTTATGTATGGTAGCTTGAGACAAAATTTGAAAAAACGAATGCATACTCCTTTTAGGCATGATTTGTTTTCACTGAAAAGGGTTTTTTTGTCAATCAATTACTAGTACTTCACTCAATGTAACAGGCAGTGTCTTTAAAGTATGTTGCAGAGACTCAAGTCTAACCCTTAGCTATTGCATAAAATATAAAATGGGGGCATGTTGTGAGGGGGAGGCAAATAAGGCACTCCACAGGGAGAAATGGCATGTTGTTTTTGAAAATTTCATGTGTATTGGACTTTTAAAATCGGAGAATATTAGTGAAAACAATAATTAAATATAAAAACTTCCTAATGGCAGGTTCCAAACTGCAGATTCAATCTTTTGGAGAAATAAATTATTCAATTATGCAAAACTTTTTTGTGTTGATATTTCTTGTTGCATAGTTTAAGTCTCTGCAAATGTAACAGGATTGACAGCAAAAGTAAAAGATCAATGAGCAGGACTTTCAGGAATAATATCAGAATCAGCAACTGTGTTCGATGTTAATTTTGTTAATTTACTCTTAGGCTGAGATGATGAACATGAAACGTCTATCTTGCATTTACCCATGATAATGTTGCACTGCTGACTATATAATTCTGATAGATTTTTTTCCATTTGCTTTGTATTTAATACACAGCAATCGGTACTTCAAATGTAATCAATTTATCAATTTTCTCTCAAGTGTTGGCAAAACTATTTCTATATTTTTTATATAAAAAAAAAACGGAAGGAGTAGCTGTCATTCAATTACTTGTAGCTGTTTCTGTTGGAGTCTTCATAGGTCGGTCGATTGTAGGTATCATAGCATACAGTACATAGGCCAGATGATGTCAACATCAGTGGATTCTGATGTAACATTGAACTGTACAGATGGGTTTGTGATTACAAACATGGGATTTGTTTATGTGGAAATATATGCCAGTATAAGTCTGAATACAAGTCTGTGACTTTCGTTCATGGTCCCATTGAATTTCTCCACTCCAAATCCATGATTGTAGGTACAAGTTAAACTGCCAAAAAGGCGGTTGGCAAAAAATCGCAATTTGCGACATTGGCAAAGCCCAGAACGATCCCTGAGAATGGAAATCTTCTATTGCCACACTGTACAGTATTCTGTGCTTAATCATCACTTTGCCATCTCTTAGAATTAATTTCAGGAGAAGGAATAAAGTAAATACCTCTGTTTGTTATGTAAGGGTATTGCTGCGAATACCAAAATAGTAAAATCTCTTGAAATGCTCTTTTTACATATAAATATTAACTCTTGAGCAGACAGATGCAGCCATTTATATCTGCTGCATGGTTTAAACAGTGCCTTCTTACCCTAATACTGCATATACAGGGGTCATGCTACCAGGTGAAATGGGCAACTAGGTTGCCTAAAAATGTAAACTTCACCTTCTTCTGTTAGGAAAGCAAAAATGACATCACCCTTTTGAGATGCCTCCTTGCGTTATCTAGGTTGGTTGGTGTTACAGTGAAAAGCATTCATCAAGCCATCAGTAGCTAGGCCTAGTTTTGATATCAAATTACTCTGACAATCAAACTCTTGCACATTTATAGGTATGTGTTTTGATAGCTGATTGATCATTAACCAGTTCCAGAGTATGTTAGCAACTAGGCGCTTCTCACTACCTGATTTATGCATGTTATGCTTTGGATAATGAAAAACATACAAACTTGTGTTTTGAAACTTTAACAATAGTATGTAAGTAAAAATTTGTGTTTTAAGAATAGAATTGGTGATCTGGCTATTTTAACTGCCTCTTGTGTACTATTTCGTCATAAAATTAGTTTGAAACTGTAAGTGTACCAGTAACAGTGAAATAATGTAAAACATCGCTTTCTATGGGAAGCACCAGTTTATTATATTGTCAGTTTTCGTAAATCATCGGGCAAATATATTTAGAAAAATATGCAATTCATAATAAACAAAGCCTATGTATTATGTTATTTAAAATTTAATTTTAAAATGCAATTACGTAGGTCAGAAACGTATGGGACAATGCTAGGTTATGGAATTCACAAGAAGCATTGCAAGGTCAAAGTCGTTTTCTGACCAGACTCATATTTGTGGAGATACGGAAAAAAAAGCTGCAAAGCAGATATTTAATCAAAGCCTAATATATTAATACAAGAACATACACACATTTACAAATAACCCTTGTTCTAAAAATAGATGCACTCATGTCTGTCGATTCGGTTGGAAAGGATTTAGTTCATATACTATAAAGGAGCCATGCCTGTAACGTGTATTTTAGTGTGTTATATATGAATAGTTATGGTAATGTTTTATCCACAACAAAGAAATGAGAGTGATCTTAAGACACGTGTGTATTTGCCCTCATGTACATGATACATGTGTTGTTTTAAACGTGTTTAGAAATCATTTTAGTGCCATTATTGTGAATTTTTACAAAGTATAAAAAAATAAATAAATACAATAATATAAAAAAAATTGATTAAAGGTAGTTGATTAAACATTTTTATTAACTTCCAATTACAAAATGTAATCTGGTTACTCAGTTAAAATTTGTTACAATGTATATAATTTCTGTTATTCTCTTTTAGAATCATATGGGCGAAATAAATTATTACTTAAATCCAATATTAACTTATTAACCCTTAGTGCCGCGTTTATGGGGCAGGAGGTGGTAGCTTACTTCTGAGCTCTGTAGTGTTAACATCATGTACGACACAATAAAGTGGGTGGTATTATAGAAAGGTAGACAGATGAAGCTTTACGATACCAAATAATATGGATGTTCTAGTTGCACTACAAAATACAGAGGAAAAAACTTCACTTTTTGGATCTGAGTTTTTTTCAGCCAAAATTTATCAGGTTGTGATCCGGTTGTGTCTGGATTTTAGACTATTTTTGCCTCATATCTAAGACAGACCAGTCTGAATTGCATACAGACATGTGAACCTTTGCAAAATGTACGATAAGATGGGCATTTAGAATGAAGAGTAGTCTCAACACGAAAATGATGGGTCCATTAAGCAAATAATTTTTTTTTTAAAGTAATAAAGTTTCAATACAGTATTCCTTTTTTAATCTTAATTTCAACAAATATATCTCTTTGCCTCAAAATAATCATTATTTTTGCATAGATTAATAGTCTCAAGACTAATTTGGATCTTCCAAAATTATTCCAACTTCTCTAACATTCAACACTTTTCCAACAAATTTCCAACTATATGATATTTAAGGCCCGGGAAATTGAATCGAGAGCCAGAATGCCAGAATACCAGTGTGCAAACAAGGAGACAAGAGACCAGCCAAAGCCTGAATTTGTTGGGTATTTACAGCAATATGTAACAGCTAAAGTCAATACAGCAAGACATAGGTATCTACTTTAATTTATTTTAGTTACATACATAATTTAATATTTATTTTGCAATTACTTTTAATGCATTAACAATTTTGTTAAAGAATTTTAAAATATATATAGTTAACTCATTAACCCCTGATACCAAAAAGCTAGGCAGTCCCCTACAGCATACTTGCAGAGATCACCTGTATCCTTGAGACTTGCTGACAGCACTTGACTTGCATACTTTTCCAGAGGGTTTACTTGCTGTAAATTTGTTATTATTTATATTCGTTTAATTAGGCTGAAATTTGGCACTACAGTTTTCAATAAAATTATGTATATAATGGTATAAATTTCATGCTACATGCAGAAATAAAATTCATGCATAAAGGTGAAAATAAATGATGTACTTATCAATTTCTTTTTCTTGCCATGAATAATCTATAAAATCCATTAGGAATACACACACAATAAATTAACACATGAAATAATAATATTTTATGTAAACAGAAATTCCACTTGTCATCTCATTTGTAAACTTAACCTCCTCTTCAAATATCACTTTCTTAGGCTGAAACTCTTGATCTGATGAACTTGTATGCGTTTCGAGCAAACACTTCCCCCATTCAGCAGTTATCAGTTCTTATGTAGTCAAAAGGGAAACAACTCTTTTCTGTCGAGTGTCACAGAACAAGTTGTCTCCCTTGATCTACAACAGTCAAGTTGATTCAAGTCAACCTTATCTACTATTCAAGTCAACCTTATCTACTAGAATTCTAAGTGATAAAAGTTGTTTTCTGCCTAAGATTGTGTATTGTATGAATAAAGAATCTTCTCAATAGTACCCATCCCCACTTTTCACAGCCAGTAAGCATTAATAAGCTGTGTAGGAGTCAAGTCACACAGATACTGAAAGTTAATGATATTTTCCCTGTATATCAGTGATAATAATTAAAGATAAGGTCAACCATGTAAGAAAGATACTCGAATGTCAGACCAGATGCCAGAGTTTGCATCTTTACCATTGTGATGAGCTTCTGTGAATCAAGGTGATTGCTGAATATTCAGTTTATTGCTGTGTAATATATTTGAATCTTGCATCTTGAATAAATATGTTTAGCATGCATACAAAAGTTTGACTCTTTCATGCTTTTAACTAAGTTTATTGCATAAGGTGTGATATGATTATGATTTTTAATGTAGCTTTAACAATTTTTCAGTCATATCTTTACGATGTCTGCAGTATGGCAGTTTATAGTGATGTCTAGCACTGGGGCATCATGCTGCAGACATGTGGCATGATGTCCAACCAAGTCACATTATCCTGACACCAAGATGACCAGTCTTAATACTAACCTCTTAATGCTGAGCGTCAAGCGAGGCAGCTGTAAGTACCATTTTTATAAGTATTTGGTATCACTCGACCTGGCATTAAACCCACAACCTCCCCCATCCGAGGCAAATGCTCTATGCTCTAACCAGTAGACCGGAGTGGTATATGCATAAGTTGTCTAGGGTAGGTGTATTACAAATAAGTAATAGAGAAATAAAGTATAAAAGGTCCAAAAATCTGTTCAGTTACAACATATATATATATATATATATATATATATATATATAGTTTAATACAAACAATACTATCATACAGGTTAGAGAAATTAAATTCGTACTCTACCGAGTTTCGAACCCAGGTCCGCGAGTAAATGGCACCCATCGCCTTGCCTGCAAGCACCAACCCATATACCGTCACGACTAAGCACGCATCACCAAAAAATGATGGCACTGAATCGTTGTTATATAAGCTCGTGCGTAGCAGACACACTCGCAGGATGACCTAGTAATTAATTCTCATATATACACACAGTCGTTCCAGATTCCTCTGAAAGAAATCAAGGTATATAGGAGTTTTTGTTTTACAAAGAATTATAAATATATACCAGACAGAACAGACTGTGCTATCCCTGGATTCTGTAGTAGAATCTTGATAATAGTGGGCAGAAATAATAGTTTAATACAAACAATACTATCATACAGGTTAGAGAAATTAAATTCATACTCTACCGAGTTTCGAACCCAGGTCCGCGACCTGTGCTTATTGCAAATGCACACAGCTTATTTCTGTCTCAATTTTAGAAATACTTTATATATATATATATATATATATATATACACACACACTCATATAGTGAACTTCTGGCTTCACATCCACTTCTCCCTGTACTGTCCCAAAGGTGAAATTACTTTACCCTAAAGATCAGGTCTAGTTTCACCTTTGATATAATGAAATTTCAGTCACTGGACATGAAAGTAACAGAGGTATGCCAAAATTCTACCTGTGCTTATTGCAAATGCACACAGCTTATTTCTGTCTCAATTTTAGAAATACTTTATAACTGTTAAGAGGAACCATTATACCAAATGATATCTGACTTTAGAAACTATGTAATGCATAAAGTAACACTGCAAATGAGATTAATTCATTTAATAACCTGATATTGCTCTTGATTTATTCTTCTCTTGAATAGCTGATTATTGCTGATATGGATTCACAATTTAAAATGGCACCTGGATGTATTGTGTTATTCAGTATAGATTTACATGCTGTGAAATGCAGAAATATGCTGCACCAAAGGCCACTTCATCAGGCCTTAACTTAAAGCCTAGGTATGAATAAAATGAAAATCAACCAATAATGCTTCTCTATTTTTGAAAAAAAAAAAAAAAAACAATTATAAAAATTTCTTGAGAATTAACCTAGTGCCAGTTTTAATGGTCTCTGTCTCTCAAATTCCACATTTTAACACTTGCCTCTACTTCATGAATTGTGTAATATTACTAAAAACAATGGTCAGAATTATTAAGAAATTTGAGACATTAAAAATGTAATGTTGCAACATCCAAAAAGTACACACTACTAATCCCAACTTAATGTAATGAAAATTAGCGGAAAACCTGTGCAATATGAAAAGCTGAGCAAGGAATTTGTCAAGAAATTTGTCCATATGAAGCACACTCCATGGGAATGGTCAGTCTGGAAAAAACTAAACAGGTTAACTCAGTTTTTATCTATTTTTTTATTGACCACTGATTCAAATCTGCCTGACAGATAACCATGTCTTTTCGGTCAATGATTTTATTTTTAAGGTATGAAAACTGACCAAAATTATATTATCTGTAAGAAATACGGAAATTTCTGCTTGAAATAACATTAAGTCAAAAATTTGCAAAAAGTCACCCATGAATTAAATATGGTGGACGGTGTATGTCTGAATGATTCCTGCGAGTTTATTTGACAAGATATGTTCATTTTTGAAATGTGTAAACTTAAATTGTGCAAATAAATATTCTATTTTCACACATTATATAATTCTGAAAGAAAAAAAATCCAGTTACTATTATATAAGTATCACTCTTCCACCCACCCACCTCTTCTCTTTGCTGCTATTTGTTTTTGGGGTTGTATTAAATAAAAGATATATGCATACATTTTAAAATATTATGCAATATAAATGATACTTTCTTGCATTCAATCTGTATAATGTATATGTAATTCGTGCAAGATCTACCTGGATCATACACAAATTTATCTCCCTCTGCGGCCATATCTTCTGTATACTAGTGCACGGAGCCTACGAGATCACACCGGTTTACGATTATTTTGCCTAGTCGCTTGTTAATGAAAAGATCAATTTTATTTCAGTCTAGCATGGTAAGGGGATTCCCTTCGCTGGTACCGGCCTATTTTGTCTGGTTCCCTTTTCTCATCTTGATTATTATCTTCTTGTTTTATATCTTGAAATAGTTATGGATCCCAACTATTTCTCAGAGAAGGGATTTCCTAAACAATATTATGACGTCACAAGTTATCGTCAGCTATTCCCGGCAACGTCGGCTGCTGCTTAGGTTCGGTGTGTAAAGATAAGATTCAATGTTAAAAAAAGAAAAATGAACACGCATACCACCGGTAATACAGGTAATTTAGATGTATAAAAATATATAATTAAATGTGCATTTCAGATTGTACGAGACAAGGCTAGATGAGGGGACAGCAGATAAACTTAAAAAGGCTCCAAAGCAAATGCATGAAATATTTTACTATAGCCTGGAATGCTGTATTTTCGCGATAAAACCTGACTATAATTGCTGCATTGTAACAAACT